>CAUYPK010137366.1:0-42836 GCA_963574355.1 Loris lydekkerianus
CAAACATCACCCTGATCCCCAAGCCAGGAAAAGACCCAACAAGAAAAGAAAATTATAGACCAATATCACTAATGAATATAGATGCAAAAATATTCAACAAGATCCTAACAAACAGAATCCAACAACACATCAAACAAATTATATATCATGTCCTCCTGTTTTTATAGATTGATTCTTTTAGGCACACGGAAGTGACACTGTTGTTAACTTTCTTACCGTATCTTTCTCTTCAAACTTCCTTTTCTCAACTCTACCTGAGAACGATCTTCATAAATTGCTAATTGTCATCTGAATTTTAGCCCTTCGAGAAGAACTTAGTTTCCCCCAAATTTAATAAATACGTAATTCATGTAATCTTTATAATAATTAAACAGAATCGTTGCCACAAATTAAAAGTGTTTCAGTCCCATAGAAATATGGACTATTTTATATGCAGAAAGCTTCTTGAAGAACATTCAGGCAGAAGTACTCAGTTTACAGATGTCCAAGTGGCTTCAAAGAGGAGATGTGCCTTGAAGGGAAAGTCAGGATTAGAATCCAGTTTTCTCTTTCTGCATCCGAATCGAGTCAACTTTCATTTTTGTTACATATACCTGGGATTTTCTTATATCCACATCTAGGCCTTTATGCACAACTTCCATTTCTTCCACAATAATAATTTCTCATTTCTGTTCTTTTTTTCCCTTCAAATAACCACTTATATCCATTACACAGTTAAAACAGACACCCTTCTGTCCAAGTCACCATCACCATCACCAAACTGCTCATGGCATCGTGAACATGCTGAAATAAGCTAATGCTACAGACCAAATTTTTGTCCTCTGTGAATCTGTAGAAAACTTTGATTCCAACTTTGGTCATCATTTTTTCCTAACTCCAATTATCTGTATTCTTCTAGGTATAAATTCTCAACTAGTTTCAAATAGCTGGACCAAACTAAACCTAAATTTTACATGGATTTTCTCTAATTCTTTTATCTTTGTTGTTTATTTTCTACTCTATAAATATCCTTTTAGTTTCCTAATTTTCTAGTTCTCTTTAGGATGCTATATTCTTACACTCCATTTGCTAGACAGTTTAATTTCAAAACAAGTAAAAATTTTGTTTTCTCATATCTCCTTTAAGGTGGAAATTCTGTAAGAAACAATTTTCTTTTCACGTATTTGTACAAGAAATATAGTTCTTGTTCCTTTTTGTTATTTTTCAATTGATTGAAATCACATCATTTAAAGATAAATACTTTTGACAGAAGAATAGCAAGGGCCAGGTATGGGGGCTCATTCCTATAATCCTAGCACTCTGGGAGCCCTGGGAAGGTGGATTGCTTAAGCTCAGGAGTTCAAGACCAGCCTGAGAAAGAGCGAGACTCCATCTCAACTAAAAATAAAAAGACCAGCTGGACATTATGGTGGGTGCTGGTAGTCCCACCTCCTCAGGAGGCTGGTGGTTGGGGACTACCTGAGCCCAAGAGTTTTATCTTACTGTGAACTAGGATGGCATAGCACTCTATCCAGGGCTGCAGAATGAGACTCTTGTCTCCAAAAAAAAAAAAAAAAAAAAAAAAGAGAAAGAAAAAAAAGAAAATAGAGGAATAGTAGTATTAATTTTTATATAAAATGGGTTTAAATTGAATAAAGGGGGTTGAATAAAAGGGATTTAAATTACACTTGGTATATTGTATGCCTTTATTATTTTGTGAATTTCAGAAATTTGAACTCATTAAATTTCTAGATTAGTCTTCAGTAAAAACATTTCAAATGAATTTCTTTGGCTTTAGTTGTATAATATGAATCATATTTTTAAAACATATTTGCATGTGTGTCCTAGTTTCTTTTTTCCAATAAATTTATTCACATGGTTGATCATTAATTTTCAGGGATAGGAACAGTGGTCATTGTTTAAACAAGTAAGGTTTTCTTAGGTTTAGGTTAGAGCATTTAATGGTCATTACCTGGAATTTCTCAACATAAGTGGTGAGTGCAGGGGAGGGGGACTTTTAAGTAGTTGTCCCAGAATAGATTTTAAAGTGTAATTTATGAAGTGGAAAGAGGAAGTGTTGGTTAATAGATTTCTTAAACTCTTATTAGTTTGTTATTTTAATATCACATGCTCAAAGAAAATGACAAATACAAAAGGCAGTATTCACATTTGTATTGTACATGGGCAGTTTAACGATCCGATGAAGGACATTAATTGAGAACTGTATCTCTAACATTTAGTATTATAAAAAATTTCAGACAGACATAAAAGTTGAAAGAATTTTATACCCATTTCCTATATGCTGCAACTGGCACTTCATTATCCATCCATAAATTCATGTTTTTTAAATGTATTCCATGCTATGGAAACAGATCAATAGACTTCATTTCAGTCCTGTTTTTTTTTCTTGATTTTCTTCGTGACTTTCCTCTCAGATAATCATTGTTGGAGACATAGGGAAGTTGTATAATAAATTGAATGGGAGATAAAATGCTTTTAGCATTCACTAAAATCATATATGCCACTTTCTGAGTTCTGAATGCACTAAATAAACAGATTCTTGAAAAGCAGGTTGGAGAATTGTATAACAGTTAAAAAAGTTCAAGAAACAAATTTCTGGAACTAGATTTTACTATTTAGATAGCATTAACTAGACAGTGTCATGTTTTATTAAAACCTGATTACTTACAAAGAGAAATGGCAAGTTTTTCCCCTGGCTTGTTCAAATGCAACTTTTTTTTCAAACTTACCTTTTATTAACAATACATTTTAGCATTTGGGCATCAACAATTTGATATTACTTATTATTTGGGGCTATACTTATAGTTCCTATATTTTAAAGTCTTATGCGAATGATATGATTTGAGGATACAAATAAAAAGGAATTGGAGAATAATTTTTCAGTTGCCAAATAATGTGTAAATAAATCCCATATGAGGATCTTAAGAAATTATAATTCAGAAGATAAATTAAGATTTATTTTTATCTCTTTAAAATATGAGCTATGATTTATGACTGCCCAACAAAGTGACTATAACCGACAGTGAGTTAGGGTATACTTTAAAAAAACAAAATGAATAGAATTGGAATGTTTCTGATACAAATGATAAATGCTTGAGGGGATGGATACTCCAATTACTCTGCTTTGATTAATTCACATTGTATTCCTATACCAAAATACTACCTGTACCCTGTAAAGATATACAACTATTATGTGCCCACAATAATTAAAAATAAAATGAAATAAAGTAGCAAGGAAGGAAAAAGTATGCCATAATAAATGTTGAATTTTCTCAAAAAAAAAAAAAAAATACCATTTAAGGCTCAGATCTAGCTGAGACAGTAGGCAATATCTCTTTCTTATTTTTAAAATTCTATGAGACAGTTTTCCATAAACAAAGTTTGAATTTTGGAACCTGTATTTATAGATTGAAATTATTTTCTTTGATTTTGCTAATGGAATTAAAAAGCAGTCTTCAATGAGAGGTTTTGAAACAGTAAAGCATATGAAAATATTTCACAAATAGCATATAAAATTAATTGGGGCTTATGATATTTAGAACACTGAACTTTTTAATAAAAATCTAATCTTTGTAATAGGAAAATAATAATGGTATATTTAATTATGTTGAAACTAACATCCCTCTAAATAGCTTTGTACACAAGTAATAATTTATGCACTGAGGTTTGAAAATATTTTAAAGCACATTATAAATGCCAAAATTCTTTGTAAACAACTTTTAAATGCTGGTTGAATTGGGAACTTGTGGAATAGTGAGAATATTTTCCCAAGGACAAATACTTGAGTCAGTGACAGATTGGAGACAATTTTTATTGACTGACAATCACACTTCCTTAACCACTAGACCATGCCTTTTTCACATTTCTTTCACATATCCATGTATTTAATGAAAGTCTGTTTACAAGTGGGAACTTAATTTATTTCTTCTTAGATTACCCCAGTCAATGATATGCACATATTACTGACTGTGGGGAAGTTTGTTTGTTTACTTCATTAAGAGAATTGAAGTTTATGTTTGATGCATGACGTTGCATTTAGAGTGAATTCTTAAGAATTTCATGATTGTTTATGCAACATTGAACAAAGTGGTTAAACCTTCTGGTCTTAATGTTTCTGGTACTGAAATTTTAGTAAATTTTATTTCTAGTATAAAAGCTGTCTTTCAGAAATACAGGAAAATATACATACATTCTCTGAAGACTGCAAAAATCAGAGTTCAAGTTTGGTTTCTAAAGTTATTGAAACTAAATAACTAAATAATAGAAATACTAGATAATAAGAGATTGCTAATTATTAATGATTGTTAGAATTCTATTAACTATCGAACAATCTTGGCCATGATTAGAAAAAAGGAAATCCTAATTCTTTCATGATTATGAAACATTGTGGGCAAAGTCCAGAGCTTGGATAAGAAGTCCAAGTTCATCCAAGATTCCATATTATCTAAATGATAACAAAAATTGAACAGATCTTTCCTTAACTGGAAATAAAACTCTCCTGTTTTAGACTTTCTGAAATGCACAAGTTTCAAATGTAAGCTATTAGAATACTGGTTCATAGAGTCCCCCCTTCCTTTCACACTCAGATTTTATATTATTTTGTAATATTTGTGTAGGCTAACGTAATGAAAAATATTTTATCTCAGAAATGAGATAATGATTTGGAATCCAAATGATTTGGAATCACTTGGGCCCAGGTTGGAATCTTGCTACTGTCCCTCACTAGCTAAGAGATACTAGGATGCTCACCTATCCTCTCTGTGCCTGGGTTTCACGTACAATGTAAGGAGAGCAGTGCCTACCTCAGGATATTATCAGCTAAGTTGAATGAAGCATATAACACAATGATAAACATGTGCAGGTCCACCAGGTGTGGTGGGTCATCCCTGTAATCGTAGCACTCTGGGAGGCCAAGATGGGACTGTCACTTGAAGTCAGGAGTTTGAGACCAGCTCTGAGCAAGAACCAGACCCCATCTCTATAAAAAAAAGAAAAAGTTAGCCAAGAATGATGGTGTGTGCCTATAGTTCTAGTTACCCTGGAGGCTAGCTTAGGAGGATTGCTTGAGCCCAGGAGTTTGAGGTTGCAGTGAGCTTTGATGATGCCACTGCACTCTCGCCAGAATGACAGAACAAAGGAGACTCTTTCTCAACAACAACAGCGACAACAGCAAAATGTGTGAAGGTCCTTAATAAATGTTTAAGGACATCACTTCCCTTCTATCTTTGGAAGGGATTTCCAAAAGGAAAAAAAAAAAAAAAAAAAGAAAAAGAAAATGCATGTACCTTTCTTCTCTTTCCATTCCCATTTTAACAACACTGACGAATCTTTTATTTCTGACTATCCAACTCATTTTCTCTTATCTTGACCTAAATCACTACAGTCCAGTAAGAGGCAATTATTATTATGATTCCCTAAATATTAAATTATGATGAATTATGAAGAGGAGAATTATTTGATTTCAGTAAATCAAAAATAATGTTTTATATGTTAATAATAATTGCTAGTTAAAACAATTTTTTCAATTATAGCATGGTTGTGAGAATCAAGTGAAATCTGTGTATGGGAAAGACATCAATGCAATATTTATTAAATGACACAAACTCTATGTGGACATGCCCAGTCATTTGAAGGAGTTAACTATTGATATAGATAGAGCATCCCAAATCTGAAAATCCAAAATCAAAAATGCTCCAAAATTTGAAACTTTTTGCAGGTCAACATGACATTCAATGTTCATCAGAGTTTTTCAGATTTCAGATCTTCAGATTAGAGACGCTCAACCAGTAAGTATATATAATGCAAATATTTCAAAACAAAACAAACCAAAAACACAAAAAAGTAAAATCTCTGAAATCTGAAACATTTCTAGATGAAAATATTTAGGAACACTCAATCTGTACCTCTTACACCAGGAACAGATAGTTGACTTGGGATTAAAAATTCAAAATTATTTTATTTACCTATTTTCCCAGGGTTTCTCATTTGCACAACAAACATAAGTGGCTGATGAAGTCAGTTTTGCCCTTTGTAGCATATCATGGATTTAAAAAACTGGGATTATATTAACTTAGAAAATGAAAATTTGCTCAATTTTCCACTTAATTAAGAGGTGAGGGACTTTACCCCCAGAAGACTGATTGACTTTCACACATATGTATACACACACATGCACACGTGTCACATGTATTCTGTGTGTAACGCCTGGAGAGTGACCTTTCTGATCATTGTAGTAAAACATTATTCTTCTTTCTTTTCCTCCAATGATACTAATTAGTAGCATGAAAATTTTCATGTGTACATTATAATGAAGGATATCATTGATATGAAGTATTATTACAAATGTTTAAAACAAATCATGTGTGTGTATGTATGGTGAATGGGTGTGTGTGTGCACGCGTGTGCCCAATGCTGGGTTAAAATGTAGTCCTATTCCATGAATGGATTTAAGGCAGAATGGATTACTTTTTACTGGGCTCTTAAGTGGCATCTGAATGTTCTGATAAAGTTGAACTTTCTCAGAGTGTACCTCTCTCACTAACAAATGTGGCAAAATATTTATGATATAATCTGTTGTTGAAGTCTTAAACTACAAGGGTGCTTTGTTGGCACTAGCCCTCTAGAGCGACAACTCTTGTGATATTGGACCTTTACAACATGTCCCTTATCCTCTTTTAACACATAAACGCTGTGAGTCCTGAATTTTCACAATATTTCAGAGAAATATTGTCGCTTTATGAAAGCAGGTTGGAAAGTTTTCCCATCAGCAGCATGCTGTCTTTTTGCTATGCCTTGCTTTCAATATACATAAACAAAATTACAAATTCATGGGGAATCATGTCAGGAGCTCTTCTGAGACAACACTGGCTGCCTGAATATTGCTGCCCTGAGGGGGTTTGTTCAAATGATTGTGATCCCACGGTAGAGCAGATTGAACCAGTCTAACCTGGCAAGTGGGAGCAGGTGTGGGGAAAACAGCACAGCAGAGTCATAGCAAAATGTTTATTGCCACTTACAGGATTGCAATTTTAAATAACGCTATTTGGGTTATTGGTTTCCTCTGTGGTATGATCAGTGTGTCACATTCAACATAGATGTTCACATTTTAACTTAATCTCCATTCCTTTGATTTTGTTATTTACTGGGTGGGTTGGTATGAAATTAGGTTCTGAGCTGCAGACAGCAAGCTCGTAAATAAAATAATGAGCAAATCCTTTTGCAGTGAGGAATTTCTATCCATTCTATTTATTTGTTTTTAATTAGAGACTGTAACATTTTAAGAAGGCTTTGAAGTCACTCGTGGACATGTATGATCTGGGAAATATACATATCGATAATCAGCTAAAATATATTTTTTAAATATTCTACTTTCGTGTACTGCATAACCGATGTTTCAGTGACAGACATCATGTACCACCCTGGTCTCATAAGTTAATAATATTGTATTTTACAGTGACTTTTCTGTGTTTAGTTAGATATGTTTAGATGCACAAATACTTACCATTGTGTTGCCTAAAATATTCAGTACAGAACATACCGTGTAGTTCTGTAGCCTGGGCAACTCCCCAGCCTACGAATAGCACATAGCGTAGGCATGTAGTGCACAGTACCATCTAGGTTTGTGTAAGGAAAACCCTATGACATTTGTATGATGATGAAATTGCCTACCTATGTAGTTCTCAGCGTATATCCCAGTTGCTAAGTGACATTTGACTGGAGTGCCTGATTTTAAAAGAAATATCAAAAGGAGCACAAAAAATTAGGCCTGAAATAATTAATTTAATATCGCAAATTCTGTGCAAATGCCAAAGACAGAGTGATTTACACCCTTGTTCTTCCAAGAGTACTCTGCTAACCAGCAGCATGGGCACAACCTGAGACTTGTTAGTAATGCAACATCACAGGCACCAGTCCAGCCCTACTGATTCAGCACCTGCACTCTAAAAAGGTCCCAGGTGATTCTCACACGCATGAATATGAAAAGCACTGGTATTCCTGGAGGAGAGAAGTGCCTTTACTTATTCTATTTTTTTAATGTAGTGGAATGAAATGGAAGAACTGATGTGATGAAGGAGTGTGCACTAGAATACACAACACAAAAAATTACCTCCCCAGGATGTGGAGATGTTTATTCCATTTAAATTTACTTCTGCATCATTAAATCTTAATTTTATTTGAAGTTCCACCTTAATTTTATTGTTTCTTGAATCCAGATTAAAAAGAAAAGAGGAATAATGGAAGTTTGTAGCAAGTTTGAATTTTAACATGTTAGTAAACAGGCCTCAAAATTGTTACAAACTACGTGGTGGCACTTTGGTGACTCCTAACCATGACGTTTATTCACATAAAATAGAATAAATATGTAGACATTTTGATTCTAAGAAAAGTAAGCGAATGAAGCATATAATATATAACTGAAGACGTTCCCCAATGTAAACACAGGGAGTAAATGTCAAACTGTCGTGGATAGTAGAAGAAATATAAATGTCTCATTAAGATTTTCTCTCAAGATGCTCCCTGGTATTAATGTATTTATTTATTTTTTATTATGTATCTGGCATCTAGTGTCAGTAGTTGATACCCTAAGGATATACAGATATATGGCCCTGTTCAGCTGCTCAGTTCCTGCAGTACCCTGATCCTCCACCGTCCACCCACATGCTTACTGGCGTCTCTCTGTCCCTTCCTGCTATGGTCTTTCCTGTTATTACAGAGACATTTCTGTGCTTTTTGATGCAGACCAAGCCCTCTGACAGGACGCTGTCTACTTCTGTCTTCTCAAATACATGGCCTCATCATTCTCTCCCATGGAATGTAGCTTCGGGATAAAAGCTTTTTGTTATTTATCCTATCTTAAAGAACTTGCTTTGGACCCACCACTTTTTCCTCTGGCTACCTTCCTGGGTTTGTGTGTGTGTGTGTTTACTTTCCAAGAAAAATACTTTTTAGAAGTCTGCCTAAATTTTCCTATCTCCTTCCCCACCATCCTTTATTGAAACTCCTTCGGTTAGTCATTTGATCTTACCATCTTAGCAAAATGACTCTTATTGAAAAAGGACATACTATCTATGTGGCACGCTGAAGCTTTTGTTTTCATCTAACTTGGTCTGTCTGCAACATTTGACTTAGAAGGTCATTCCCTTCCACGTGACATTGTGAGACCTCAGTTCCAATATGAATTGACACACTAATTTCTATTTCTAAATAAAAAAAAAAATTGCTGGAAATAATGACAACATTGATTAGAAGCTTTCAACTACAGACTCTTAACCTCCATGATAGGGAAAACTTTTAAAAATATTCCTGAAATATTAATAGTTTAATCATAAAATCTGCATTTTTGGCAGATGGGGAACAAAAACAACATTCCACTAGAGGTAACAGGTGATAGCCTAGCAGTGGAACTGCAGATATTTTCTATAGCAGAATGATATGTATTTAGATGCTTTACTTTGGACACCAATCACAGGTTGGAGTAAGTATCAGACAATAATTGAAAGATCTGATAAGGCTCCATTGCTCTTAAGAATTTAAATAAAAAGTGGTGACACAATAATTATTTTGTGTCACGGTTTTGCCTTTTCAGAAACTATGAATAATTAGAGTTCCAGGAAATTATTGATATCTAAAATTCTTTGATATCCACATTTTATAAATAATTCAATGTGATTTAAATATGACTTAGGTTTTCACAGAAGCAACTCAAGCCATCTAATCTGATAGGTTGCAGTCTGTTGAAGAAAGAGATATAAGGGCGGTGTTCCCAAAAATACACAATGACATTTCAGAAAATGCTTTACACGGTCAATACCGTGAGAACTAACATACTAGGAATGCGAATAAATCTAGTCACAGAAATAGTAAAGAAACTGTGCTACCACATTTACCTTTGAGATTTCCTTCTCTAGTGCCTTTCCTCCTATTTTCTTTACTTGAATTCTTTTTCCTCATCTTAATATTTCAAACTCCCTTTAAGACCCTGCTTAAATACAGGCCCTTTTCGGTGCTAAAAACTGTCAATTATTTATCATCTTCCACTGACCGCTGTCCATTTCGTTACAACTGTACGTTCATCTCTGTTCTGCAATTGTTCTGTATTCTCTGTATTCCTGTACTAACACATAAACTCTTTGAGGGCAGTGATTATGTTAGTCAATTTTTCATCTTCTATGAACTCAACTGCGATTTTTCTTTCATTGTATCCAAACATTTTTGTTTAATAAATGAAATGCGTTGTTAATTTCTGTCATTAAAATACAGATAATACTTTCTATTTTTTCTTTAGCAAGAATAGTACACTCAAGGAATATATTTTACCTCTTGTACATCATGTAGCCACATACAAGCTGCCTAAAAAATGAAATATTAATCTAATCTGAGCTTTTAAAAGCAATTTGAAGTTCTCATCTTTGTTGAAAGGGTCTTAGTGTAGCAGAAGTTAATCATTTTATGTTGCACTTCTGTAACTGTTGCCTATGAACAGTGCTTTTCATATTTGGAGCATGAAGAAGGACACAGACTGGTCAGCCTACATGGATAGAGCTCTTGGAGACAGCACATATCTAAACCTGCCCCCATAAAGGACTGCGAGTTCACTTTGAAGGCTCTGCTAGGATGGTCGAAGGACACTGGGAGATGCAAAGCCTGTTGATTCAGGATGCCTCTCTCCTGGAACAGTGACTTTCTCCCATTGAGCTCAGTCATGGAAATCATTTACGATTTATTATCTGTCTGTGAATTTTTCTCCTGCCTTTTTTTTTTTTTTTTATTGTAATTAGTCAGAAGGAAGGGGCAGTATCTCCGAGAGCACAAGAAGAGCAGAAGGCTCTTTGGAGCTGTTCCTTTTTTCTCGACAATTTGGGGTAGGCAAGGAGAGGTCAGGTTACAAGGCTGGCAGGATAATCCAGATTTGTCTCCAGATAGGAGCAGTTTGTGGTTGTTTTCTTCAACTCTTAAAAGCAACAATTGATGTCAGGCCTTTATACCATTCTCAGGATGATTTTGCATAATAGGAAAATTACTTGTGTTTCTGTGACATAATTTCTCCTTTCATAGTGGAATTAAACCTTCTCTACAATTTCATATCAATGTTGCTAAAACTGCTTTGGAGGATTCCACTGACAGAATGAATAGTCTTAAAGTCCGTACCGGTTCTAATTTCTTATAATTTATAACACCTAACAGTAGCATTTGAGTTATTTATTTATCATTATAGAAGGGTAATTTCCATTCAGTTACTAAAAATATTTATTCAAAAGTATTCAAGCACAAAAGAAATGTTAGTGATATACTCATTATGAAATGCAGATTACCAATTTATATATTCAATATGATCAGTATTTTCCAAAGTTTTGGGCAGATATACATCCACACCAAAAACATACTCAAAAGGAATACACTGACAAAGTAGTAGTCAGGAGGAAGATTGATAAATTACTTTTATTTTTTTTAAATCCTTCACAGTATTTTTAAAATATTCCATGATAAGCATGTATTTTTTTTATAATCAAGAAAATGTTATTTCTAAAAGATAACTAGTTTTTCCAGCATATATTTATTAAAATAATTTATAGACTTCTGACATTGTATTGTGTTTCTGGAGTTAGAATCTTTTGAAGGGTAGAACCTTTTGAAGGTTAGAACCTTCGTTGAATCAAGATGACCTTGATTGAAATACTGGCTCTGAATATGCAGGAATCTTGGACAAGTCCCCTAACATCCATTAAAGAAAGAAATATTTGTGCCTTGTCTGCCTCTTCCATGTCATAATAATTAACATGTTCTAGTTCACATTAAAACTTTCCATGTGTCAGGCATTCATTCTTATAAGAAATTCCCGTGTATTTCCTAATTTAATCCTCACGACAACCCAATTATGTCAAGTTACAATTATCTTTCTTTCTGTTATAGATGTTAGGAGACTTGTCCAAGATTACTGCATCCAGGGGAAAGCTGGCTTAATAGCAATCATTTCATTCCTTGTTAGAGGCATCATTTGAAATATTATGTGATTTCTGTCCTAATTCCAGGGCCCAGAAGGTAAGTAATTTGTATATGACCCACAGAACTGAAATTCAGAATGACCACTATAGTAATCCCACATTGCCTGAAAAGTTGTAATATTCTGTAGTAGAAAAATAATAATCTTTGAAATATATTCATTCTGGTGAGATTTGAAGAAGACTGAAGTTCCTCTAGTTCATCCTGTGAATTAATTCAGACGGAAACAGTTTAATTTATTTCAGGCTTTCAACTGCACTTTAATCATCAATTTATTTTTTATAACCCAAGAATAGGGGGAAGGGGGAAAGGGAGGGGAGGGAGGGGGAAGCTGGGCAGAGGGAGGATGATTGGTGGGATTACACCTGCGGTGCATCTTACAGGGGAATATGTGAAACTTAGTAAATGTAGAATGTAAATGTCTTAACACAATAACTAAGAAAATGCCAGGAAGGCTATGTTGACCAGTGTGATGAAAATGTGTCAAAGGGTCTATAAAACCAGTGTATGGTGCTCCATGATCGCATTAATGTACACAGCTATGATTTAATAAAAAAAAAAAAAAAAGAAAAAGAAAAGAAAAGAAACAGAAATTTGAAAATGTTCTTATTCATGTGTGTTGCAGGTCTGGTTCTTTAGTATATTTGCTTACAAATGATCAGTCATAAAGTATAACTATAGTAGATTTGCTGCCTTTTTATATCTGTTGCATATTGACACTGATGCCCTAAGACTAAGAAAAAACTAAAAAATCACCAACATGATAGGTTTTTTTTTCTTATAAAAAAATGACAAAAAATTAAATTTCTTCTCATTTCACAGATTTATCCTCAACCTTCTGCTAGAAATAATAACCTCCAAAATACGGTTCTTAATCATATTTTGAAATAAAGGGCCTCACCTCTACCTCAGTTGAATGCCTCCTAAGTGGCTGTAGTCCGCCAGATGCATGGCTTACCAATCTGGTCACTGCTCTTTTATTTTTTGATATTTAAAAATGATGAAACTACATTAGCTGCTAAGGAAGAACCCGTTCTGTTCCATTGATTAATTGGCATTGATAAATAAGCCACATTAGTATTACAAGAAAATGGTATAACAGATTGATGTAGACTTGTGCTCTCTAGGAGTAAAGCTGAGGAGAACTCAGCACACCATCTGGAAGAGACAATGAGAGGTGGCAAATTTCATGCACCAGGGAAAAGGGGAGGGTGCTTTTCAGATGCCACATATCTGAACTGACACTTTGATGTATTCAAGTGCAATCTCCCCTGTCAAAATATTTCTTTCTTTAGCCATACTCAGTCTAATGTAATCAGACCACAGTGTGGAAGGCTGCCGTATCTTCTTAGGTGAGATTTGTCTTAGAGTAACGAGCCACACAGCTTCCAAATTGTAGTGCCACAATTTAAATTACAAGGAGAAAAAAACAACAAAACATGCGATATTAGCTTATGTTAAAATTTACAACCTGCTATGCCACTTTCAATAAGAATTCAGTGTAAAACACTTATTTTTCCTTTGGGGTTTTTAAAATCATAATCACACTTTGTAACTGAATGGAGACGGTCTCTTTGTTATTCTCAGTTGATAAATCTTATAAATACACTTTTATTTATTTTTCGACCTTCTACCTTTCACTATAAATTTTTATCAAGAAAAGACCATTAAGACTTAATGGTCTTAATTGATTTAAGGGAAACTAACTTCCTGAGGTAAGAAATTACTATGATTCCCCTTATCGTGGTGACTTATTTTCATGGAGATTTGTAACTTTGTATATATTTCAACAAAAGATATTATGGATAGTTTCATGTTATTTATGTTAAGTTTTAGAAAAAAGTTACTAATTTTAGAAAAAGTTACTAAATTCAAATATTTTTAAATTATAAATGAGACTCACAATCACTTCATCAAATTTATAAAATGTACTTCTTTTATTTATTAATACCTTCTATTCTCTGACAAAAAATGTTTTTCTTTATAGAAAAAAATCATCTATTTTGAATCTGATTCAAATAAGATTTATGATTGAAATTTTGGGGCCAAATATCTTGTTAAATTTAGACCAATTTTTATTTAATTAGAAAATTTAAACTCAGTATAATAATTTCTATTTTAATTTATAGCATATATAATTTCTTAGGATTAAAAATGTTTATGACTTGAAAATCATATCAAATAAGTTTTCTATTCATTTGTAGAATTATAACCTCTATTTCTGGTAGATCCATTTGTGTTGATGAATTTATAGCCTTTATTGTTTATACAATAGCTTTAGATTATCTTGTTATTAATAGTATGTTAACTTCATTCACACATTACATAGATATGTATATATATTAATAGAAACATAATAAAATAAAATAACTTTGCTCTAGGCCACACATTTACTTTGTTGAGATTTAAATAAGAAATAGAAATAATAGGTGAATTTACTAATATAATACAATTATTTATTTTAGACAATATATCAAATAACTAAAAGGTATGGTTGTAAATATTGACCATGTTCTACTAAAGTAATTACCAAAGAAAAACATCTCACACCAAAGCCAAGGGTGGAAAAAGCAACAAAATCATACACTGGAATTTTGCTTCTTTCTGTTGATAGAAGCAACAATAGTATCAGTTCCTGAGATAATAGCTGATATTAATTACACAATGTAGCTATATTACTTGTGTTAAATGATTTTTAGTACTGTGTGTCTAAGTTAGTAAAATCTTGAAACTGTATATTTGTGTATCCAATACAGCTTAAGTTCATTGTGACTATGGTGTTACCCATTTATACACAATGAAAGGTGCAAATATATTGACTTGGTGCTCATAGCTCAGTGGTTAGGGTGCAGGCCACATACACCAGGGCTGGCTGTTCAAAACCAGCCCAGGACTGCTAAAAACAACAATGACAACTATAACGAAAACACAGCTGGGCATTGTGGTGGGCACTTGCAGTCCCAGCTACTAGGGAGGCTGAAGCAAGATAATTGCTTAAGCCCAAGAATTTGAGGTTGCAGTGAGCTGTGACTCCACGGCACTCTACCCAGAGTAATATAGTAAGACTCTGTCTAAAAAAAAAAAAAGAAAGAAAAAGAATCAATTCCTGCATTATAGCACAAAGCTGCCATAGACACCAATGTACAAATGGACGTAGTTGGGTTCCAAGAGAACTTAAAAAAAAAAAAAAAGCCACAAATATAAAATTTGATCTGATTTATGTCTGATTTATGTTTACTGAGCATGCACAGTAAAGAGCTGTCATTTTATAAAGTTATAGTGTGATAAAATTTTGCTAGTGTTATATAAAGATTTAAAAATTTCGGTTTTAAAGAAATGATAATTCAAATCTACTTTGGACTATTCAGCCCAGTGTTGTGTTTCTTTAAATGTACAAGTGATGTTGTGCCATTGAATTTTGTTCAAAGAGAGGATCTGTGATTGTGCAGGCACCTAGTAACAGTTCATAAGAAAATAATTTAAAAAAAAAAATTAGCTTTGAGAGTGAAAATCCAGGGAGAACAAAATGTCTTTAAATATTTAGAGAATGTACTCCACAAGAGAGAAAGACAAGTTCTTTAAGAATTTAAGGGGTAGGAAAGATAAAAATTGGGGAGAAAAATAAGCGTGCTAGTGATAGGAAGGATTTAGTATTTATTTATTTATTTATTTATTTATTTATTATTTATTTATTTTTGTTGTTGGGGACTACTTGAGGGTACAAAGAACCAGGTTACATTGCATTTGTTCAATCAAGTCCCTCTTATAATTGTGTTCTGCCCACAAAAGGTGTGTCACACACCAAGATCCCCACACCTCCTCCCTCCTTTCCTCTATCTGCTCTTCCCTTCTCCCATCCTCCCTCCCTTTTTCCCTTTCTCTGTTCTTCCTTTCCTCCACCCCTCCCTTTCTCTCTCTCTCTGCTATCTCCCCTTCCCCCCCCATGTAACTAGGTCATTGATTGTCCTCATATCAGAATTTCAGACGTAGGATTCTTGGTTCTCCTTTCTTGTGATGCTTTACTAAGAATAATGTATTCATGGACTTAGTAGTTATTATAGCTAAATGAAAACAAATGTTCTTCCTTGAAAAGTGGCAAATTCCTCATCATGGAACATGGTATGCAAAGATGGAATGACCTCTTGATAGGCAATATGTAGACTTTCCTCTGCTAAATCTAGAATCTATTTCTCTAAAAATTTTACAACAGCATATTTACCAAAACCAGAGAAAAACAGATGTATTTTTATATTTCCTTTCAATATATTACTACTCTTTGATGCCAATATGAAATCCCAAGTTTTCTGTTTCTTACTATTTGAATACTTTAATATTGTTAATTGCCTGGAAAAATTTAATTTCTACTGATTTCCTAGATTAAATTTACATTTTTAGATATGATTTTAAGAAAGCATTAAAATGCCCATTGCCACTTTCTTAATGTTTAGGTAGTAATTTAAAGTGTAGAGGAGGATAAATTTCTTTCCTTAGACATTATTAGGTTCATGGCTGAGACCCCTATAAGTAAAGACAGATTAATTAAGAAATATAGAAGTTTTACATGACATAGGAGGCTTCATTAATGAAGACCAAAAGAAGCAAGTAAACTTGTTTACTTTTATGCATAGATTTGTTGAAGAAGGAACAGTTGTGGAGAACAAAGGGATATGCTTTAATGCCAATAAACTGGGGAGAACTTGGCAAGTCCTGTTTGTTCAGATACTTCTTTGTCCCCGTATATTTAGAGACAAGGCTGTTCCATTTTTCTTCAGTTACAGACAAGGCACCTCTTCAATGAGGATATTATTACCTGTTTCAGGAGAAGAGGGTGAGGAGAAAGTGAGAGTGATGTTCTTACTTCTACTGTTTCCTCAAATGCTAAGGTCCCATATTTGTGGATAGTGTGTATTGAACTCCATCAAAAGCAAACATTTAGTCCTGGTCCACTTTGCTCCACCCTCATAAAAGTTCAAATAAAACTTATTTAATTTGCCAAAAGCATCAATTCAAAACTTCACAATGTGCAATGCAGAATGATTCAGTTATCTGACCATGAGCAGAAAGCTAACATGTTGCTAATTTTTATCTAAAATTTTGAAGAATGAAAAAATTAATACTTTAATTCCTATAGAACCAGAAAAAAAATTCAAAAAGACAATGAAATTCTAAAAAAAAAAAAAAAAAAAAAAAATCTGGAGACATCACATTACTTTAGATTATACTACAAGTCTATATTGATCAAAACAGCATGGCACAAAACTGGCACAAGAAAACAGATGTAGATCTATGGAATAGAATAGAGAGCTTAGAAATGCAACCAGTCACATATTGTCATCTGATCTTCAATAAATCAAGCAAAAGCAAACACTGGAGAAAAGAATCCCTATTTAATAAATGGTGTGGATAAAACTGGTTAGCCACAAGTACAAGACTGAAACTGGACCCACTCTTCTCACCACTTACAAAAATTGATTCTCACTTGATAAAGATTTAAATTTAAAACATAAAACTATAAAACTTTGAGAAGAAAGTGAGTGCAGGAAAAACTTACGACAACATCAGCCTGGGATAATATTTTTATGAAGACGACTCCTTGGCAATTGCAGAAACAACAAAAATAAATAAAAGGGGTGTAATCAAACTAAAAAGCTTTTTAAAAATTAAATCATAACTGTGTACGTTAATGCATTTATGGTGTACAATGTGCTGATTTTATATAAAATTTGGAATGCTTATATCAAAGTGTACAACAACTAAAGCAAACATACAACCTTCAAAATGAGAGATGTTAGCATGCTACAAATCTGACAAAGGGCTGATACAGAGAAGTCAAATTAATCAACAAGGAAAGAGCAAAGGATCCATTTACAAGTGGGCAAAGACAAGAACAGAATCTTCTCTGAAGAAGACCAACAAATGGCCAAAAAAATACATGAAAAACGGCTTATCATTAGAGAAATGCAAATCAAAATCACCCTGAGATATCATGTAACTCCAATGAGAATAGCCCACATCACAAAGTACCAAAGCTGCAGATGTTGGTGTGGATGTGGAGAGAATGGAATACTTTTACACTTCTGGCAGGATTGCAGATTAGTACAGCCTCTATGAAAAGAAGTATGGAGAATCCTCAAAAAGCTAAAAGTAAACCTTCCAATTGATCCCACAGTCCCATTACTAGATATCTACCAAGAAGAAAACAAATCCTTCTACCAAAAGGACATTTGTACTAAAATGTTCATCACAGCCCAATTCATAATTGCCAAGACATAGACCCAACTCAAGTGCCCCTCAACTCATGAAAGGATTAATAAACTGTGGTGTTTGTATTCCATGGAATATTATTAAGCCATAAAAAGATAGACTTTTTATCTTTTATATTAACCAAGATGGAGTTGAAGTTTATTCTTAGTAAAGTTCACAAGAATGAAAAAGCAAGTATTCAATGTATGCAATACTAATATGAAACCAATAGATAAACAGCTATATGCCCACATAAGAGAAAAACACAAATTTGGAATAGGGGAAGGGAAAACAGAGAGGGGAGTGGAGGGGGGATTGTTAAGCTCTCTTCTAATGGACTCAGTTTAAGGGTATACAGCACACCCCTCTGTGGGAAGGGCTCAACTACAACTTGGACTTTACCTAAAAAACACAAACTATGTAAGCTGATCAACTTTACCCTCATGTTCCTGAAATATAAAAATAAAATTTGGATTTTAGAACCTGCACATTAGGTGATCCTGCTACTTCTGCATTTCACTTCTTTGGACATTAGTTTGCCTCTTGATGTAGAATAATATTTTCTATTTAACTTGATTTTCCTCCTCTGAGAAGCTTGTTATTTAATTCCTTTAGGATTAGAGTTCTGGCAGATAAAAAATTTCATCCTTCACTTGCTATTTGTGTTTATATATTAGCATAACTTTCTATTTCATACCTCTTTATGTTTGAAGGAATGTACCACATTATCATTATGAAAACTTCCTAGTAAAGTGGATTGTGCTTTCAAGCAGAGACCTGAGATTATGAATACAAGTAAGCCACCCCAGCAAGGAAATACTTAGAATAGGTTTTAGCTTAGCCAGATAGTTTGAAATCAGAAAGTAAGGGAGAGTCTGAAAGAAGCATTCAGAATTTCTCACTAGTTAAGAGGAAGGTGATGAAAACTGCCTTCAGAAAATAGCTTTAAGACCCTGATTGAGGTGGAAATCACTATTTTCAAAATATTTTGGATGGTGGTTTACTGCCTACAAAACGCTGTGATGCAAACTGTACTATGTAATGCAAATATAACCCTATCAGAAAGGTAGGAAATTTGTTGTTATTCCTATTTACATGTGAAGAAACTAAATCCCAGAGATGTTAAGTATTTTAATAAATACCTTTAGTTAATAAATGTTTGAACTGACGCAGAAATTGCAGCCCTCACTCCAAATTCGGTTTTCTTTCCATTATTCTTTTTATGAAGATTTTTGACTGAGGGTGTATATAGCACTTTACACAAGACTGATGTATTTTGGATTATTTAAACCATATAATCTACATGAAGTGTAGGATGAATGAAAAACAAGCCAAAAGTTGCTGCTGACATAACAGTATTGCTGATAGCCATGATTTATCACTAAAATCATTAAAATCTTTGCTTAATTATTAAATTTTTAAGTTATTAATGGTTATGAGACTCATTTGAAAATTTGAGATATGTTCTTGTTGTTTCTTTGGGATAGCAAAGTTATCAATTTATTTAGTTTCTATAGTATATGGTCTTCAATAAAGTCCTCCTTTTTAAAACTACTTAATCATGAAATTTATATACGAATACAAAGAAACACACAGAAGCACCTAAAGAAATACTACCAAAATAATCTAGGACAAAAATATGGATAACTTTTAATTAGACAAAAAGTCAGTATAGAAAGAAACAAGTCACAAAATAAGAATTACTTGAACATTACTGAAGGTAAACAGAATCTCCAACTCAGTTTGGACTTGTCCAAAATATTTTGACTTGTGCATAATGAAGTCAAACCAGCTATAAAATTAGGAGGGAAAATAAAACCCATCTTTCTGTCTTTCTCTTTCTCCTTTGAGACAGAGTCTCACTTTATTGGTCTGGGTAGAGTGCCGTTGTGTCACAGCTCACAGCAACCTCAAACTCTTGGGCTTAAGGAAGTCTCTTGGCTCAGCCTCCCAAGTAACTGAGACTACAGGCTTTGCCACTGTCTGGCTCTTTTTAGAGATAGGGTCTCACTCTTGCTCATGCTAGTCTTGAGCTCCTGAGCTCAAACAATGTACCTGCCTCAGGCTCCCAGAGTGCTAGGATTACAAGATGCTATGTAAATTGCCTTCTAACAAAATTTAAAGAGGTCTATATTAAAGGGGTTTTTGAAAAACATGAAGATGAATGTGTGATAATGATAACTAGATAAGGCTACATGATCTGTATATTTAAGGTGTTTATGCTATTGTTACTTTAGAACTCAACATACTGCTTATATTTGTCTTTCCATAATAAACAGTAACTATTTCCATTAAGAAGGCTGTGTGTTATTTTAGGAATTAAGATTTTTAAAAATAATATAAATAAACCTGAGAATGAACTTTATTTATATTATAGGAAAACTATTAAATATACATATACAGATATTTCAAATGAAATTTTGCTCCCGTCTACCTTACCAAGTTTGTCTTGGTCTCTAACTGAGTTGGATAGGGAATGAAATGAAGATTTATAAATTGGGCCACAGTGAAACTCTTATGCCTAATTTTGTTTGTTAAATGCTTTGCTATAAAGTATATGATATAAATATAAAGCATAATCAATATAACCATTGATATTATTATCATCAAAAGTAGAAATTTAAAACAGTGATTTAAGAAAAGGAATACAAGGGAGTGTCCTAATATTCCAGTCTCTTCTTGGACCTAATTAACCTCTATTCTTCTGATCTGATATAACATTTATGGACTTTTCATTGTATTTTTGAACAAGTGCTGCCATGTAGATCTATCTAGAATTTTCAAAAATGATTTCAAATTTTTTAAATTTGTTATCTTAAAATTTTATTAACTATATTAAAATTTTGTGTAGGTCGAGGGACAAATACTACTTTAGGAATCTTATTTTCTTTTTGTCCTTCCAAGGATGGGGACAGTTCCCAAAGAAGGGCGCTGCTATGCCTCATTTTCATACCACGTTTACATGAGTAAAAGTGAAGGAAAAGAGAGTCTATCTTGATGCATTTAAAATATACTTACTTATGCCTCTGAAAGTTCTACATTCTGTTAGCAGATTGATCATTTTCCCTTTGACATTTTCATATGACAGCATTTCTTCCTTGCAAATGGAAGCTGAGAGTGAAAAACATTGAGTTTCCCTTTATTGTTGGAACATTTAAGCAGTATAATTATAATATGAAACACTTACGTAGTTTTTATAATCTGTCACATATGAAATGAGTATTATGTATTCATTAGTATTTTACATATATCAACTCATTTTATCCTAATAACAGCCCTGTGGGGGGAAGGTACTATTCCTATCAAACCCACTTTACAGATGAGAAAACTGATGTACAGGAAGTTTAAGTTATTTGCTCAATGTCACACACATCTCAATTAAGGAGATGTGAATCTCTACTACCTTTGAATATATGAGGCACAGTACACATGTCCAAATGTATTCAAGGTGCTAAAAACAAGGCAGAAAATTGTTTCACCCATATGGTTGGTTTATTCTCTTATAACAGGAGATGGCAGAATGAATTTAGTTGTTAAATAACACTGAAGAAAAAGATAAATAGAAAAATGAACCACAGCATTTTTTATCCTAGTTGTTTGCAATTTTTTTGTCTAAATAAATAAATGCATATCAGAATTTGTTTTGCTAGTACAGGAGGAGTGAAAACCATAGGGAAAGAATAGTGGTATATAAAATTCTGAGTTGTATCCACTCTAATTTTTATCAAATGCTTCCTTCAGAATTGATTGTGTAAGAAGTGTTAATAAACCTAAGGAAAATAACCACAGTATGGGCCATCCATCCTCCTCCTCTTGAATAAACCTTGGCAGGCATATTATCCATGTAATTGCCATTTCCTGATGAAAACAGAGGTTTCTTTGAAGGAATTTAACAAGAGCCAAAATTTTAATGCTGCTTCTGGCTCTCACCTCCATAGTATTTAGGCACTTTGCCATTTCAGTCTAAGATAATGAAACATGGTAAGAAAAAGATCTTCTTTTTTTAAGTTCCAGGTCTCTCTAGGTTTAGACACATCAGGAGTCCAGAGAAATGGCTTAAAACATGCCGAAGATCAAAGTGAAAAAGTTTTATAACTTGTTTTTTCTCTGGGACACCCTAAGGTTTTGTCTGTTTGGGTTGACTGAATTTTTGTTTTCTTGATTCTTAGTGTGAAATCATTCCTTCAAAACCTGTCTATAATTCAGTGCTCAGCTACCTCTGATATTCTATGACACTAGTTGAAAATATTTTAGAAGTATCAAAGTGAAGTTAACTTTGGGAGACCAAATAATTGAAATAAAGTATTCTAGCAAATTTGTCCAGTATTGGTAATCCACATTGTAATTACGTTCCAAAGTAGATGAAAAATAAATGCAATTGTTTTCCTCTTTTCTTTATTCTTTTCCTCTCTCTGTCTCTCCCTCTCCCTCTCTCCCTCTGTCCCTCTGTCCCTCTCTCCCTCTCTCCCTCTCTCCCTCTCTCCCTCCCTCCCTCCCTCTCTCAGCCCTGGATAGAATGTAGTGCCATCATCATAACTCATTGCAACCTCAAGCTCTTAGGCTCAGGTGCTGCTCCTGCTTCAGCCTCTTGAGAGGCTGTGACTATAGGTGCATGCCATTATACTCAGCTAATTTTTCTTTTTTATAATGGAGATAGGATCTTGCTCTTGCTCAAGCTGGTCTTTAATTCCTGAGCTCAAGCAATCCACCTGCCTTTGTCTCCCTGAGTGCTAGCGATTATAGCTGTGAACCACATGCCCAGCCTGCAATTTATTAAATTTGGGTAAATATGGCAATACTTTGTGAACTTTTTAAGGCATTTGTGAATTAAACCCATTCATTAGTTTATGTGATGGTATCAATTTATGCATAATGTAATTAACCCTATGGTGCAGTATACAAGGGTACATACATGTCATATCTACTAAGTGTAGAGTATAAATGTCTTAACACAATAATTAAGAAAATGTGGTGAAGGCTACATTAACACAATAATTAAGAAAATACAGTGAAGGCTGTTAACCAGTTTGATGAAAGTATTTCAAATTGTATATAAAACCAGCACATTGTACCCCACGATTGCATTAAGGTAGACAGCTATGATGTAATAAAAAAAAAAGTGTGCATCATTTCCTAATAGTCACTGAGATGCCTCCAGTTGAAGATTATGCTCATCTGTTTTTTTTTTTTTCTTGAGACAGAGTCTCACCATGTTGCCCTTGGTAGAGTGCTGTGGCGTCACAGCTCACAGCAGCCTCAAACTCTTGGGCTTAAGCAATTCTCTTGCTTCAGCCTCTCAATTAGCTGGGACTGCAGGTGCATGACACAATGCCCAGCTATTTTTTTTGTTGCAGTTGTCATTGTTGTTTAGCTGGCCTGGGCTGGATTTGAACCCACCAGCCTCAGTGTATGTGGTCGGTGCCATAACCACTGTGCTCTGGGCACCGAACCTTTGGTAAAAAAGTTTTATATAATGATTCCTTATTTTATATAGTTAGTTAAATTTTATATAGTTAGTTAAATATATACATGGATAGATAAAATATAACATGAACAATTAGTATAATTCATATTATTTAGACATAATTTAGCAAAATGTGTTCAGTGAACCATACGCACTATATTCAACTAGGGAAACTCATTAAAAATCTATATACATTTACATGGTAAATGTTTTCTGTCCTTTAAGTGTTTTAAAATAGCAAGTATTCTGAAAATGGAATGTTTTTGATGACTTGCATGGTGGTGTTCAACAATTAGCTTGTCAATTTAAACAAAAACATGTTTTACCTCAATTGCCTCTGAAAGGCATTAAACTGGATTTTAAATTTAAGTTTGGAATATTTTATAACCGAAAATCCATTAGAAATCAATTAAGATCGTAAAGGCAGAGTATTTTATTTTGTGTAAAGTAATATTTTTGCAGTGTATCTACACTTAGTTTTTTATGTTGTAAGCCATGTTCTGTTTTCTGTTCATTCTGTGTGTTTCTGTCACACTTTGGTTGGGATTTGTCCTTACCGTCATAATTTTCCTCGTATACTTTCCTTCTTTTTCTTACATTTTGTATTACTTTAATAGACCCCCTGTCCAACGGATGGCTTGAACCAGGAAAACGAGAGTCACTTTCAGCTTCTTTACTCTCATTCCAGGTGGAATTAAGCACGAAATCCCACTAATTTGCTTTACACGTGTCACAAGTCTCCCTTTCCTTTCTGTTCTAGAACCTCTCTTTATTTCCTGGACACTCATTACTTATCACCTGTGTGATTGTAAGATCTCTAAAATTCCCTTCCTGATTTCAGTCTTACCTCTTTGTAAGCCCGAGAGAGCTCTGGGCTCCGACCCTGCCCTGCTGCAACATTCTCACCATCGTCCTTGACGTCGCTGAGCTTGGTTTACCTCTCGTTGTCATTTCTTCTCACGTTTTCATTCCTTTCCGCAGTGTTCCAACTGGTGGAGGACGTGGCTTCTTTTCACTCTGCACTTCTGCAGGTGTGATTCCCCATACCGAGGGCACCCTTGCCCATCGCCAACACACTTCCCTCGGATCTCTCTCTCAGCTCTTACTTCCATCCACCCAGACTCCCCTGAGGCATCATTTTTTTTAAATTTGAAAAGATTCTTGTGCCCCTCCATTACCCTTCTCTGGGTTGGTTGTTTAAAATTTTCCTCATTGGACTATTCACCTAAGTGTCACACATACTGACATTCCCCCTTTCTTTCTTCCCATGAATTTATGCCAAATTGTGCAATTCCAACCAACACATGGGACTTATTCTACCCTTTCCTTTTTGGAATTTTGTCAATATTGTTCAGGTCCAGAGAGTGTACTCTTCTAAGACAGGCATTACAAACTGGCCAGCGGACCGCATGGGTAGATAAATTTTTCACATATTTGATGCAGTTAAACTGAAATTTCTAGACTACTCTAAACTTGGTAGAAAAAAATAAAATATTTGAAAGCTTTTGCGCATGTGGCCATTTGCTATTGCATATATCACCTTATGGGTTATTATTTGAATTTTTGCTTATTTGTCCAAATGGTTGGTGCTATATAAACTCTTATCCCCCTTTGCTTCCACTGCATTGTAGCACCTTAATGGAGTTTATTGGGGTCTTTGCTTGTATTTTCTTTATCTACCAACTCACATACATGGCAGGCTTTGCAGAATGAAAATTGTATTTTCTGCTTCTTCCTCCCTCTAGTATTATAATTCTGGGCAGTACTATAAATACAACAGCTCCATAAAAATGTTCTTGCTTGAATGGATATGGGAATTACAGTATCCACTGAAGGTCTTGAAGGCTCATTAGTCTATTGGAAATATGTGATTTTAATTATAAATTATTTCCTCTCTTTTATTATATTGTACTCCAGCATACATCATAGGTAAATGTGGGTACAGAGAATGAGTTCTCTCTCAAGCCTCACCACTTGCTAATGCTCAAATCATTGAAAGGGGAGGTTTTGTGTTTGGTAAACCTTCACAAAAACTTACCCGGCTTTTTTTTGTCTTCTTCTAAAATTGCATATGTTCTTAAGTAATTGTTTATGCTTCTTGTATTTTAATTTAAATAGGATGAGTTACAACAATAAATTATTTTAAAATCCTTATGGAGATTTCTAGTTTTATGTTAATAATCGGAAAAAGATCTTACAAATTTTTTATTGTTTTGATAGAATATTGAAACAAGTTAGGGGTATCTGTTTCTCTTTTGTGTAATCTTTTCATTAATGTAACATGATCTGAACACTGTGACATGCCCTTTAAGCTCAGCTTGATTGGCAGGAAGCCATGAATTCCCTGTGTTTCTGACAGTCTGTGCCAAAGCACACTGTCTCATCACTGTAAATCTCATTATTATTTATGCATTGTGAATGTGCATTGATTTCCATTCAGAGCCAGTTCCCATAAGATTTGTTTTTTTTTTTTTTTGTTTTTGTTTTTAATACTGGACCGTAATCCATTGGGTTTTATTTAAACTCTCCCCTTGTCAACAGGCTTTAATCTTACAAGAGTCTAATTTGATAAAAAGTAATTTATTGTTTTAATAGCTGAAGGTAAGGAAATAGTCTTTAGCACATAGAACCATTTAAAGAGTTGATGCCTTCACTTAAGATACATGTCTTTATTTTTACTTTTATGGCTTTTTGCAGCATCTGGATCCTCATTAATGAGGAAAATAAAAGGGTAGGATAAAGCAATTATTTTAAAGGAATAAGTTCTCAGTATATGAAGTAGCCATTCAAATTAATCATTGATGATCTACAAGCCGAAAGAAATACTGAGGTGGACACATACTTAGCAAAGCTTTGTTCAAGGGAGATTAATGCCTCATGAATATAGACAAGCTTACCATATATTCTCTTTTTTGAATGAAAAGGATGTGGGAATCACTACTTTCCCAGTTTTGAGCTGGCTTTCTGTGTGTATAGATTATTCCTTGTATGGTTATGTTGAAGTTCATGTTGCTGCTTATTTCTGCTTGTAATCTCCATTTTACCATATGAAAATATTTCTTAGCAGCTATTTTCAGTTTCCCTAGATTCTTTCACATCAATGGAAACTCAAGAGTAGCTTAAGGGAGGCATATGAATTCCTCTTTTGCAAGTGTATAAGGCCTGGTAGAAATTCCAACCTCTGGGATTATAGAGGGCTGACTTTTCTAAATTATTAAATAAAATTTTTGTGGTATTCCATTCATTTTATTTTTCAGGTAACAGTAATCCTGTAACATTTATGGTGTAAAATAGAAGCAAAAAGCTATGTTCTCAGAATAGATTAAATGGCATATTGATGAGGGTATTTAGACAGACTGATATAAAGGAGTAGTATAAAGTTATAGCCGTCATTCAGCAAATGACACCTTTATCGATGTTTTCCATTAGATAGAAGTAGGAAATAGTAAAATTTCCTAAAGCTGTACAATTATATTTTCTTTACTAGAGAATAAAATATCTATGAATCGGTAAAGCACTAGGACTGTGTTAGTTTTCTATTGCTGTGTAATGCATAACCACAAATGTAATGGCTCCAAACAACATACATTTATCACGACCGTTCCTGTGAGTTAGAGGGACAGGTACAACGTGGCTGGGCTTTCTTCTTAGAACGTCTCACAAAGTATCATCAAGATGTTAGGCAGCACTGAGTTCTTACCTGGTGACTGAGGTTCTCTTCCAAAGTTCATCAAGAACTCAGCTCCTGGTAGTTGTAGGACTCTGGTCCCTGTTTTCTTATTGGTCATCACCCTAAGATTGTTTTCAGAACCTAGAGGTCACTCTCAGGTGCCAGTCACACAGCTTCCTCCACAGACACTTAACAACACGGGTATTTGCTTTCTTTCAGGTCAACAAAAACATCCTGGCTGCTTTGAATCTATTTTTAAAGGGTTCATTTGATTAGGTCAGACCCTCCTGGGTTCATCTCCCTTTTCAATAACTTATCGCCAGCTGCTTATGTAATTAGGGTTATTAATTACATTTGAAAAATCTCATTACAAGCCCCCCCTCCATAAATAAATAAATAAACAACTGTGGGAGTGAAATTATATTGTATTCTTGTGACTGACACCCAAGGAGAGAGGATTCCACAGATACTGAACTCAAAGGCAGGTATCATGGGGGCCATTTAGGATTCTGCCTCCCATCTGAACTATGTGACTATGGGAATAGTGTAAAGCTAAAAAGAAAGAAGTAGTAGAGAAGGAGATAAATAAAAATTTTTAAAAATATCTTGTAGAAAAATTGAGTGTAAAGTTTTCATTTATAATGAAATGCATTGGAATTAAGTTATTAAGTATTGTATACTATGTAAACATTACATATTCAAAATACAAAGCTGTATATTATATATTTTAAGTGAACCCTAATTTCCTAAACAGGGTAGATTTTCCATGTCAAGTGACAAAATACTGCAGTGATTTTTATTTGGTTTTATTATTAAAATAAAATTATTCAAGCTAATTTTTGACAGTACAGTATTATATATTTCAACAGATCAATGTTAATATTATCATTATTATTGATAATTTTATCATTAATTATGATAAAATTAATCTTTCCACATCCTAGTTAAATGATTTATTTCAATCTCTTGTAAACATTAGCAGTGAAGAGATTACCTCCCCAAATACTATGGATTTTTAATATTTTTTTCTTATTTATCATACAATTAATTAGTTTTATAGACTGTGAGCGAATGCTTTTAACTCTAAATGTTTTAAAATGTTTAAATATTTTAAAATACCTAGTCATAAATTAATTCATTAAATTTGTCACATAGGAATGTGAATTGGAGTTAGTAATAAAATAATTTTCCAAATATAAACTATAATAATTTATAGATAAAAGTTTTGTCATGGTAAAATGCATTAAAATTTGAGGGAAACAGGGGACCCAAAAACTTTCATCTGACTTACAAAAGAGATCTAAAATATAAGTGGACTGGCATATAACAAGTTTAGAACTTAATAAAAATGATTCAGGAAAAGAACTGAATTTTGACTGGCATTGATTAGTGAGCTAGTAAGAATTCTTATTCAACATTACAAAGAACAAGGGCATGATAACCCAAGTTCTTAAAATTTTAAATGTAAATTCAAAACATCATTTCAAAAATTTAAAAAGGCTTGTTCTGCAGTCAATGTGTCAGTTACATCATTTGTTATCCCGTTTCTTGTATCTTATTCAAATTCCCTTTAGAGGAGAACGGTAACATTAAATTCATTGCTCCTCCTCTTTATACTCATTTAAATTGCCTGCCTGCCATGATGCTCACTTTTTCCATTCTGTGGGGGGTTTAATTGTTTGCTTAGAGCTATTGCCAAGATATTAGTATGACAGACATATTTAATATCTCCCTCCTTTTTTCTATGAGGGATAAATGGGGAAGCAGAAGAGTAATGCGTGTGTCCCTCCCCTTTCCCATTTCTGCTCAGCTGGCAACAGAATTTAATTGGGTTTCATTTTTATTTATATGTGCAACCTTGACTCCATTATCTCCACTTCCCACCACAAATAAATATCATATAGCTGTGTTGATCCCACCCAAGTTATTTCTAAATGTCAACCTCATGATCCAAATGAAAATACCTTTATTTGTGAACTGCAGGATAGTAAGCAAACAAGAAATCATAGTACACTGACTGCTGGACTTGATACATTTAGCTGCAGCTTTATTTTACACATCTTAGAACAGTGACGATTACAAAAAGAAAAGGAATGGATACAGTTCTTTATGGACTTTTAAAATTTTGTGTAAATGTATGTATTTAGCTTACATATTGTGGTATCAATGCATTTAATTGTATGAGAATAAACATTGATTTTTACCATGAAAGGTTTTTGATTGAGAAATAGATGTCAAATAATGCTCATATGAATAGAAATAATTATTTTATAAGATTTTGAATCCTTGGGTTAATTTAACATGGAAATTTGATGGTCTCTCATAGATGTTTTATGTTAACTACGAGCATTAAAGTCATTGATCCCTGGGATGGCTGGAAGGGAATCTATGAAAAACATTCATAGAATGTGCTCGGGATTAATTTTCCTGGCTTTGAGTAAATTCAGACATTAGTAGTTCAATTGGAGAATGAAAAGTATTCTAGTTCAGCATGATGCTGTTACACTGGTTGATCAAAGCTTAAACATCAAATAATAGACATGTTGGTGTGATAGTAACTTAAAAAATGTAAGAAGAAAGTAAGTAACAGAATTTTTAAAAATATTGAGTTGGTTTAAGAGAGAAAAACTAGAAAAAAATGCAATACAGAGATAAATTTGAGGCAACTGTGACACTTAAACTCATGGAATTATAGTGGGTTCTAAATTAAATGCTAAGTCATTTCCTCAGTATTTTAAGGACTTGATTACTGTTTAGCATCTGTCTAATTTTGGGCCTAAGTTTCAGTAATTTGTATATCTGGTTAAGGGAGATAGAGGGTAATGAACTTTTGTTCAGAAGGACAAAAATACCTTAAAGAAATATATACATGAACACACATACAGTCACATACACACACCCATATATAAACATATATACATAGTATACTAAGGACCTGGCTAGATAGAGGCTAGTTCAGGGTAATTATAGAGTTATGCAATAGTATTGTATTTATTAAGAGCAAAAATATTATATAAATTAGGGCAATAGACAGGGCAAATATTCACACTATTAGGGGAATATTCTGTGGATTGTAAATGGAATCAGGCCTTTATAAAGTGTCCAGATTTAGCAAACAGAAATACAACTTGCATGGGTCTGTCTGTGTGTCTGTCCCAAATATTGCAACCCAAGCTCTTTAAGAGTGATTTTTCAAGAGGGAACTGGGTTTGGGAGCCGTTGGTAAGAAATGGAGAGAAGTAAATAAGAAATATTTATGGAATTTAAAAGAATAAAAGGATATTCATTTTTGAAGATAATAACAGGATTTTGTATTTATTTATCTATTAATTTTTGAATGCACATTACTAGAATTAAATACAAGGCCTTTCTGAACAAAATAAATGTAGTACTATTTCTCTTCCTGGAATTCCCCAAACAATGAAATGCAGTGATGCCACAGTCCAGTGGGGACGAGATAGGGACATCAAACACATAGCAGCCTCTCCCCACCCCTTTTATACGTTAGAAAATATAAGCAACAACTGTGAAAGTAAAGTTCAGCATTTTGTTGAAGAGGAAAATTCAAATTAGGTCAGGGGGATAAGGAAAGACTTCAAAGTGACATGTAAGCTGGGACCTTGAGGAGGAAGAATGGGAAAATTAGGATTAAAATTTTTTTTAAGATGATGTGGTGCTGAGAAAGCTGAGAGACTATGGTTTACTAAGAAGAGTGTTTGTGATAAACGCAGGTAAAAAAATTAAGTATGGTAAGAGTTGAAAAGTTTCTATTAGATTTGGCAACAAAAAAATCATTGCTAATTTGAACAAGGTCAGTGTTAGAGGTAAAACCAGACTGGAATAAATTGATCTTTGTTTTTTTAATTCATGTATTAAGAAATTAATTTTTATTAAAATTCATATACTGTATAATTTTTTTTTAAAATGTGAATGAAAAGTTTATGGAAGCAGAATGTAGAGACGGCAGTTAGTCCGAATGGTGAAAATGTTTTCTGCTGATTTTGACCATTAACCTCTGGTTCCTACTGGTGGTTGTGAATTTCCCTGATAATAATAAATTAATATCAATAGCAAAAAAGAAAAGCATAAGAAATTCAGTCCTTCAGCATTGCTAGACTACAAAGATAGTGAAATCATGGCACACATGATAATCCCACAAAATCTCCTCAAGCACTTGCGTATAGTTCTTTTATAGGAATTTCTAAGTAAAAAAAAAAAAATAAAACTACTATTAAATTATTAGTTATTAAATTATTATAAGTAAAAAAATTATTATAAGTAAAAAAACTACTATTAAATTATTTATTCAACTAACTAGTCAAATACTTATTGAATGCATAGTATGCTTCAGATACAATCTGCATGTAGATGTTGTAGACATTGATGCTATAAACAAGAGGCTTAATTTTGTTTATCATATAAGTTTTTTTTTACAGTGATAAGAGATTAAGAAAAGTTTTTGGAAGAAGTAAAAGTAATAGATAAAGCATATTGGAGGTACAATTACAATGTTGATGCTAAGATAGGGCTCACATACTGCTGGGGAATAATAATAGTAGCATGTCTCCTATAAAAGAGGAAAACTGAGGGAGCAGAGAATTTTTTGAGAAAATTTAGGATCAGATTTTCAAATAGATTATTTGCCCAGAAACATTTTTACTGGTTCTGTATGTTTTTTACAATTATGGACTATTTTTCTTTCTTTTTTTTTTTTGAGAGAGAGAGTCTCAAGCTGTCACCCTGGGTAGAGTGCTGTGGTGTCACAGCTCACAGCAATGGCAAACTCTTGGGCTTAAGCTATTCTCTTGCCTCAGCCTCCCAAGTAACTGGGACTACAGGTGCCTGCCACAACGCCCAGCTATGTTGTTGCTGTTGTTGTCATTGTTGTTTTAGCTGGCCCAGGCCGGGTTCAAACCCACTAGTCTCAGTGTTGGTGGCTGGCGCCCTACCCACTGAGCTATGGACACCACCTTATGGACTATTTTCCCTGTTTGTTCAGGAAATATTCATGGAAGATGAGAAGGGCCTTTCAATGAGGATGTTAAGTGACGTAGTATGTGTGTCTGTGTCTTTGACATAAATAAAGGTATTAGTAGGAAGTATTTGCACCTCTCTGAAGTTCATTGTGATGTCTGTATTCCAAAGCCTGACTGCTATCCTACTTTTTGGTGACTGATTTCTGCACCTTATGTATAGTCTGCAATTTCAAATTTTCCTTGGTGGATCTTCCAAAGGGCAAACATACCAATTATTTTTGTTCATTTTCACAAAAAAAATCCTGTTGCTAATGAAATGCCATGCATATCAACTAAAGTTACATATTCTTTCATTAAGTACCTGAATTTCTTGGGCATATACTCATTTGTATTGATTCCAGCAACTGACATCTGAATTACTGTTAACAGATCTATGGCCCTTGACCCCATCAACTCCAAGTAGTTTCATTTTTATGTCTAGTTGTATACATTTGCAAACCAAAAACTGCTGCTCAAAGGGTCCCCTAGTCCATAATTCACGTGAACCATGACATCCAATGTAGCATGAGATACAATTGCTCTTTTAGTCCCCAAGTACAGAGGTAATGTTGAAGTCAACTATGTACTACTGGTTTCAGACAAGAAAATGTCTACAATGGCATCATTAAGTTTTTTTTTTGTTTGTTTGTTTTTAATGCAGAACATTTTCTAGGTATCACATCCTTTTCAAGAAAACAGAAACGTAAACACTGGCAAAAAAAAAACAACAACTTATCTTTGTCCTGATAGTCATCACAGTAGGGGGGTGAGATATTAATGGATCAGTCAGTCCAGTAACAGTTGGATAAATGCAAAGGCAGGCAGAAAAATTAGAGAAAATAATTGGGAGATCTAGTTTGGCCAGAGAGGTCAGAAAATCTTGCCCCAAGATTACTATTTGACTGAAAACTGAGGGATAAGAAAGGATTTATTGAATTTGGCAGGAGCAAAGGATCTTCCAGGCAGAGAACAGTACACGTGAAGAAAAGGCCTTCGGTCAGAGGGTGGTCCTGTGAAAACATCTTTTGTTGCCATCTCAAACAAGGTGGTGCTAGGGACATACTAGGGAATTCAGATAACACATGCTGTGTATGATCCCAGGAACAAGCGGTCTATCCATTTTGTGGATAGAATGTTTCTGCTAAAATAACTCCAAATTAACTGTTACGCTGGGAAACAAAGCCCTATCTCTGGATTTGTAGCCAGGGCAGAGCAATGCTGGGCCTTGGGAATGGTGCATAAAATGCTTTTTCTTTGTGCATGTTCGTTTGTGTCCACTGGATAGTATGTCTGTATGTTTAGATTCAAAATAGATCTTCCAGTCTCCGGTGACATTAAATAATTTGTAGCAAATATGAAATACAGTTGGTAAAGGGAATTCAATGAATACCTATCCTTGTGTGCTCACAAATATTTATCCAGTTATAAAAGGAGAAAAAGATTTTACCGCATTCTTCATTGCCTGGGGACTTTGCATTGTGATGACTAAATTCTATTTTGATAAGCAAGTTTCTTGATCTTCAAAATGCTACAAAAGTGATTTGTTATTCAAATTTAAAATGATTTTCTTCATCTTGAAGGTACCTGGTTGAAATGGACTTTCTACTTCTTACACCAGACGTTTCCTTCACTTCTAGCAATATTGATGACAATTCCCATATTTTTGGCATGTTGATAAAAAATAAATTTTTCATCCCTAAATTAAGTTTTCTATAAACATACAAGCCTATTTTTGAAGTTATAAAAATGTCACTTTCTAATAAAAGGGTGTTTTCAAACTTGAGGGTTTGTGCAGCCTCTCTGCTTTGTTCCTGAGAGTGTTTTGTGTTATCGGTCCTGCTGTCCATACATTACACTGCTGCTCGTGAGTCGAGGAGTAAGGAATACGGAATTTTAGGCTCTAGCGATCGGGACGTGGGAGATGTGTGATATAGTTGCCCATTGGGCTCTTCTAGCTTGTAGGGAGGCTCCCTAAGCAGTAGAGGAATGCTGCAGGCAGGGCTGGTATGAATAATTTAATCATATCCTTTCCCTCAATCTTAGCTGTTCTGAATTTAACCAACTTAAGTGGGAGAAGGTGATCAAATGTGGACGTTTTGGAGTCACTATATATATATATATATATATATATATATATATATATATATATCTATATATAAAATTTGTCACTCACAAGTGAAGAAACTTACAAACTACTTTAAAACCTTTTTCTTTTTTATTGAAGAATATCTGTTGAATAATATTGAAGAATGTTATTATTCAGATCTTTTGACTTGCTCGTTTAGTAGGCTTAACATATATGTACATCAGAATTATAATATGAATGTGACCCAGCCCCCACTTTATCGATTGCTATAAAAAGACTTCATGAAAATTCTATCCTATCATTTGTAGTTTATGTGTTCATACTTTTCAAAAATGTGAAATTGTTTAGAGAACAAAATAAAAAATGGTTTTATCCCTACCATTGACCAATTGTTAGAAGTCATTATTTGTGAGAGTCTCATTCTTATAATTCTAAAAAGTCTCTCTTCCTCCTTTCCTAAAAATCAGAAAAAAAAATAGTATTTTAAAATATTTTAGTCCCACAAAAAGGAATGAATCCAATAGTAATCCCACTGTGTGTTCCCTGTACTCCACAGGGAGTACATGGGAGAGTTTTAAGTGACTACATTTGAGTGGTTAAAAAGTGACACACACATTTCAGGTTCTAGGAAGTATCATTAACATGTATGCACTTCAATTGTTGGAATTTTAAAAATAATAAATATGACTATCATTTGGGAATTTTGAATACCCTGTACTGATATGTTTAGTGTAAATAAGAGCTGTACACGAATCTTTCATCTTTTTGAAGCACATGAGCCTAGATGAGCAGGATAAATCCCACAACACTGACATACGCCAGCATGATCCATTGCCATAATGTGAAGCGAGCTGTGCAGTCAACCTTGAACGAGGTATGAGTACTATAGACTCTCTTTCGCCAATGTGAAATTCCTTATTTAACTAAAATGGAATGGCAATATCTGGATTAATGATGAACATTGTTGGAGGCAATTAGCTGGTTGGCTAGCTACAGGTTCACACATTATTAATTCTGCATGTTCTCTCACGGACTTAAATCTCAAGGGAACGTGGCCTGGCTTTGCCCTCTATTTTCTTACTGGCTTACCATCGAGGTGTCCTTAAAAATAAATAAGCAAGCAAACAGACAACACAAGAGGATGAATGCTGTGGCCAGGGTAATGTTTTACTTTTTGAAGAATAGAGTTAGGTTTTTGCAAAAAAAAAAAAGAAGAAGAAGAAGGTTTTTATATATTATGGACAGATTAAATTGCCTACAATTTTCTGAATAAGCATCCCTATAGAAACAATTTAATTGCACTTCAGATATTATTCATTAAAGGACACAGAGCTGACATTCTTACCAATGGAAACTCAAACTAGTTACTGTAATTATATGCAACTTAAAAAGAGAAGGCTTTATGCCAATATTTCTAAAGAGGCTTTCACTAGCAATGCAGCCTTTGAGACTATAGCAAACAACTACTTTATTCCTCATATGTTAATTTTCATAATAATCATGTCTCACGAAGTCACAGAAGCAAGCTGGTAGTATTAATCATTCAGTAAAGAACTTGTATCTTTTTGTATCTGATTGCAAATAGATATTGATCTTTTGTGATCATGACACATTCTGGTTGAAAACTTTCTCTTAAGATCTAAGCACAGAAGAAGAAACTTATACTTTATTGAGCACTTACTATGTTCTAGGGCCGAAGTGCTTTGTGCCTATTATCTCATCAATCTTCACAAAATCCCAGTAATCTTATTTTATAGATTAATATATGGAAGTTTAAGTAGGTTAAGAAAATTATCTAGGCTCAGCAACATGGTAAGTATTTTAAACATGAAGAATTTAAATCTAGTTCTTTATGACTTTGAAGGCCATGTTTTAAGGACTCTGTTAAACTACCTCTAAATATACTTGATGTGTTCTGATTACAGTACTGTCACTGTGAGAAATGGACTAGTCTCCTTCTTTATCCTCGGGTAGTTCATACTGAGACATATATTGTCTGTGTACATTTAATCCTGACCACCCTCTGCAGATGCATTTTACTATACTAACAAATCCGCATATCTGCTTCAAATTAGATTGCATGCCTTTTATTTTAGGAGGTAGTTTTGCATCTTAATTTTTTCACCTATGTCCCTAATATAGGATGCCATCCTCAATTAATATTTATTGAATGAATGAACACATATCAGCTTAATTTTAAGCATTACATAATATTTATAATTGCAAAGATACCAAGAAGTTTTGGTGGGTGGTGTTGGAGAGATACTGGAGATGCATATTTTAGATTAGTATATTTTAGATTTTGGCTTAGATCAACTCCATGGAGGATCCCTTTCTGGATAAATTAATACCAAGAGCTTGTACATTTGAGGTTGCTGCAAAATAAAGCAAGTATGCATTGCACAATAAAGCAAGTATACACATACTTTCTTGCTGTCAAAATAGTCATCCAAGGTAATAATGAACTCACCTTTTTTTCTTCCTCAAGCCATTGACTGCTAATAGTCTCAGGCTCCCTTTCTCTTTGTTGTGTGCTTGGTGTGACACTGACCGGATATTTTGCTTTGTTGTCTTAACACATGCATGGGAGAGATGTTGGAAGAAATGTTTAGAAATGAAGCAGGGGAATTGGTGAATGGTTCACTTTTTAAGCTGTCGAGTGGAAGGTAGGTTACATTTGTGTGCACTCTTATTTTCTTGCATTCTGAAAACCAAAGCCAGGAATCACTGGTAGAAAGCTGAGAATTTTATAAATGCTGTGGACCAAATCTGAGTGAGCTCAGGGGATCATGTAGTATATGTGATCTGTTATGTTGCAGTGGGGAGAAAGTGAGAATCTTTAGAGTAGACAAAGAATCGCAGGAAGAATAACAACAAATCACATACAACCTGTCTTTCCATTTTGTGAACATTCAATTACCTAATGCTGGATGAGATAGTAAGGCTCCTGATAATATAGACCCTTCTTAATTCTATGAGTCTGTTAGAAACAGGTTAAATTAATTGAATTTGAAGGAATAATTTTATAAGCATATTATAAGATCAAATATCAACCCGTTCTCCACATGAGACTAACAATCCCCCATCAAGATAATTATTCTAAAGAAAATTATTACATTATTAGTAAAAATAATTAAAATGGTCTTATGATGCATTAAATGAATATTTTAAAGAGATTTACCATTTGTGCCTTTGAAACATGCCGGATTTTTACATCTTTCTCATGCACACATACACATAAATGGGAGGTAATAGGAAATAAACATTTGTCATAGGTGTCATATCCTATTGTGATAAGGCTGTTGAAGGATTCACATCAATAAAAGGAGAGGAAAAGACATTATAAATAAAGACAGTCATAAAATAATATTCTCATTGCTATATCTATCCGGTATTCAGATATGATACAACTGTTAACATTCTTCCACAAATGAAGTGGAAACTTACAACACGAGTATTTTGCCCATAACACCAGAGCAAATCTTTTTTTATTAACTGAGTTGAACTTTAAAATTATGTTATGACCAAAAATCAATAAAGAGAAACTGATTTAAGTTCATCCAAGTGTGAAGGGGTTTATTACCAGTGCTACATCACTCTAATGATGTTCTCTTAAAAATTTGTTTTTGTGATATATTGCATCTATTATTGCTAAAAGGATAAAACTGCAAAGCAACCTTGGACATTAATAAATCAATTTAAGAAAAGTAGGCATATAGCCAAAGGAAAAGCAAAAATTCAGTATAGAGATTTTAAATTTTAGGTAATTATAATACATGCAAACTACTCCCATATCCAATAGCTGAACGAGATTTCTTTCGGAGGAATTTTTGTTTAACTTTCGAGCATCATACTTGTTAGTGGCTCCACAGCATGAGTATAAGTCATATTTCTAAGGCTTGTTTTCTCTTTTAACCTTCAAGGTAGAAACTGCTATGAAAATACAAAAACTGTTTAATGAATTGAATTTCTGAAGTTATTACTCCTCGTGTTATTTCTGTTCCATACTACGTAAAATAATAATTAAGAAATCCCAGCTCACTTTACAAAATAAATTCTTTAAAACACTTGCCATACGCACAACAAGATGAATTTTTGTAGTAAAAATGGCAATTTTATCCTTTGATAAAGTAATTCTTAGTCGTTTCAGTCTTTATCACGTCTCACTAATTTTTTTCAATGCACATATTTATTTGTTGTCTTCTAAGAACATCTAAACAGTGACAGATAAATACACATGATTTAACAGGATTTCTAAGGTAAATTGTATTATTTCAAGTATCACATACAGCCAGAAGATTGTTCAAATCTTAGCATTTATCTTAATTTTCACAGAGGAGGCACACTATAGCCAGTAATCACCTCCCAAATCAGGTAACAGGACCGACCCTCACCTGACACATCTCGCACTTGCTCTTTACTCACCCAAAGTCACCACAACCTGACTTCTGAATACTACAGATTAATATAGCCCGTAGCTTAATTTGAACTGCATTTCTGCCTTTATATAATTAACTTTAGGTATGTGAGATTCTTTTGATTATTTTCTTTGGAATGTATCCATTTGTATGAATGTTTCATAATTTATTTATAATTCTATTGGTGAATAGAAAGTGGTTACTGTTTGTAGACTACTAAAAATTGCAGAGCAGTGAACATTTTATGCATCTCTTTTGGTGCACACAGATATCATTTCTGCTGAGATTATAAATAGAGTGGAATTGTTGAGTCATAGGTTTCATATGTTCGGCTGTGGTAAGTATTGCCAATGCATTTTCCAAAGTGACTTGAAATTTATACTCTACCAGCAGTGTACAGAAATTCCAGTTATTCTTGTTCTACCTTCTAGCCAATACTTGAGATTGCCAGGTATGTAATGGTATCTCACTGCAGCTTTAATATATCTTAAAATGCATTTTCCTAATAATTAATGAAATTTAGTTATTCTCTATTGACCATGTAAATATAAGTTAGCAATTTTATAATGATGTCCACAAACTACACCATGTATTCAAGATAATTTAGTCTATATCCCTAACTATATTCTGAAAGTGTACTGTCCAATACAGTAACCATTAGCCATATGTGGTTATTTAAATATACTTTAGGTTAAATTAAATACAAGTAAAAATTCAGTTTCACAATGTACTAGACATACCTCAGTTACTGAATAGCCACAGGTGGCTCCAGGTTGCTGTTCTGGGCGGCACAAATATTGAGCATTTCCATTTTCACAGAAGATCAATAAAATAGCACTAGTGGAAAGCTTTAAAAATGTTTTCATACTTAAAACAATTCTGTTGTAATTGAAATATTTACTTGTCACACCCTACTATCTATGGGTATGAGATAAAATTTATTATGTACTCAATGGTAAGGATTAAGAATTAAGTCAGTGTCAGTGTGGTTGAGAGTTCTTAGAACTCTCTCAACTTGAGTCTACCACTGGCCTTGTGTGGCTTAGTTTTGTAGGGAAAATTCTTCGTGTCAATCAAGTTTATTCTGACCCTTTGCATAAGAAAGGACTTAACCTGCAAACACCAAAGAAATCTGACTTCTCTGAATTTTTATGGACCAATCCCTTTGCCTTTTGGCCTGGGAGCCTTATTTGAAATTCTAAGGAATAAAGCTAAAGCCTAAAATAGAAAGCAATTAAATAGCCGATAGGCTTTATTAAATGTGGTTGTAGAGCTACTAAATCAGGTGAGTTGGAGCCTGGTGATTATGCCCTTTCCCCTGCTTTAAAGAGCTCTTGCCATTAGATCAGCAAAATTATTTTTACTTGAGAAATTGAATGAGTGCATTTATATTTATATTTTCTCACAAAATTACCCTTATTTTAATATCAATTGCATAAGAAAGTATAAATATTTTCCAATACACAGGACCTATGTCAGTACTGTGGAATGATGTGATAGGGCTTTGCCACTATTTCGGTATATTTTAGCCACCTCTATAAATGCATAAAATCTACTTTTAAAACGGTGCTTTCAGTACAAGCATAAAATTTAGACAACTTCCTATTAACCTTATACTCATTGCTAAAATTATATTTGACCCCTCAGCTCTCCTGTATAGAACCTGAAACTTCATCTACCTATTTAGATTTTAGGTCTCCCTTAGTAGATTTTGTTATTTCATACAGCAAGTGAATTTCAAATATATGTCAAATATATTCCTAACTCTGAGCTAATTAATAAAGGCACAGTAATCAGGAAAATAGTCTTATTGTCTTTCAAGGAAGTGAGATATTAATTGAAACTCTGACCAAATTAAATCTTCTGCACCACAAAGTGCTATATGGAATATTACCAGGGTCTTGAATATGTATGTTGTATGTCTATACACATATGTGTGTTCTCTCCAGGGGAGTTAGTTTGGAATTTTTCGTTTTTTTTTTGAGACAAAGTCTCACATGGTTGCTCTGGGTAGAGTGCTATGGTGTCATAGCTCACAGGAACCTCAAACTCCTGGGCTTATGTGATCCTCTTGCCTCAGCCTTCCAGTTAACTGGGACTACAGGCACTGGCCAGAATGCTGGACTAATTTTCCTATTTTTAGTGGAAACGAGGTCTTGCTCTTGCTCAGGCTGGTCTTGAACTCCTGAACTCAAAGGATCCATTTGCCGTGTCCTCTCAAAGTGCTAGGATAACAGGTGTGAGCCCCCAGGCCCAGCCTTCAGCGGAGGTTTGTAGTAGAAGTATCACTAAATGAGTTCTTGAGGGATGAGTGGAATGTAGATAGGCCTGAGAAGGCAGGGACACTCACAAAAGCTACAGTCGTCCAGGCATTAGCTGACGGCAGCTTGGAGTGACATAGTGGCAGTGGAATAAAGAAGTGAAGATGCAGAGTTACTGAAAGAGTAGGTCTCAGCACAGAGTGAGTAATTAGATTTGGGACTGAGAGGAGAGTGAAGGATGACCATCATTTGGCTTGGTTGGAAAAGAAAATGGAAGCCATGTCATAGTGTGCGTTGACAGAAGGAGCATCTGTGTAGGAAGCAAAACAGGTTAAGAGGTAGAAGGGATGTAATGACTTTGGTGTAGACATACTGAGATAGACATGCCAAATGGAAATGTTCTGTAAATGGGAAAATATAAATTTTGAGTTCAGCAGTGTGGTCTAGGTTAGAGATATAGAATAACAGTCTTCAATAACTAGAAAATAAACATAAGCACAAGTAACTCCAGGGAATGTTTCTAGAATAAACAGAAAAGAGGACTTAGAGCAGAAATTGAGAACAGGTAAAGAAAGGAAAACCTTTTTTTTTTAAAGGTTGTTTAAAAAAAACAGGTTAAAAAAGGTTGTTTAAAACAACCTTTAAAAGGTTGTTTAAAAAAACCTTTAAAAGGTTGTTTTAAAAAAAGGTTGTTTAAAAACAACCTGTTGCTGGGTAGAGTGCTGTGGCATCATCAAAGCTCACAGCAACCTGAAACTCTTGGGCTCAAGCAATTCTCTTGCTTCAGCCTCCGAGTAGCTGGGACTATAGGTGTGCAACCTATGCCCCTCTAGTTTTTCTATTTTTAATAGAGATGAGATGTCATTCTAACTAAGGCTAGTGTTGGACTCCTGAGCTCAAGTAATTCACTTTCCCAGAGTGCTAGGATTACAGGTGTGAGCCACTGCCCTTGACCAAAGGGAAAACTTTTTATCTAAGTACCTATTATCTGACTGTCAGTCCTCTTGTTTCCATAGAAATTCAGGCATTATAATGATATGAAAATTTTCCTAATCAGTAATAATTAATAACTGCTCTGCTTTTAAAACTCACTCCACTTAACCTTGTTGCCTGTCTGTGTCCATTGAATCTTTCAGATCAAGCGTCTCTCTAGATGTTGTAAGCAAGACAATGTATTACAGCTAAAATATTAAGTGTCTACAAAATAAAACTGAAAATCTTGTAGGGGGTAGAAGATTTCATGAAGCCAACAGAAGTGTTATTAGAAAATATTAGGAACCACAGCAAAAGTCTCTAACAGGATCTGATAGTTAGCCTCTTTATTTCTGTTATTTACTCTTTATCTGTTAATTTCATTATTTTTGAAAGCATATTTTTAAAGAAATTCGTTCACTGAATTTATATAATGTCTGATCATATTGCAAAGTGGATTCTAAATCATTTTGTACTAGTGATGCAGCTCTCTGTTCCTACTTCTGTTTCTTTTATCTTCAGTCACTGTCTGCAAATCTATGCACATCAGGGTGTTACGATGGGTTCTTTTTTTTTTTTTTATTTTTTTATTTTTTTATTGTGGAGAAGGGGCAGGGAAAGAAGGCGGGGGAAGAGGTGAGTGACAGGGTCGGGCCAGTGGCATGGTACCACATTGGCTGTATCTAGGTAGAGGCAGTTTCAGGCCG
>CAUYPK010137368.1:0-17816 GCA_963574355.1 Loris lydekkerianus
TTTTTTTTTTATTATAGATAAAAATATGCACCATAGATGTGGCCCAACCCATCACCCTCCCTCCACCCAAACCTCCCCCCTCCCTTCCCCTTCGTTGGTCCTTTCCTCATAGTCTTGTGGTATAGTTGGGTTATAGCCTTCATGTGAAAGCTATAGTTTAGCTTCATAGTAGGGCTGAGTACATTGGATACTTTTTATTCCATTCCTGGGATACTATGTTTTGAAATGAACAAGAAAAATAAAACTACTCAAATATGAAACCTTTTCTGAATAGCACAGGTGTCCATCTTCTTAATAACTTTTATTATGGTGAATAAAGTATTTAATGAGTACACTAAACAAATGTTGAACTGAGTGTAATTTAGTCATCTTATAACTATGATTGCTTTGTGAAAATTATTTAATTTTACACAGAGTGGTTTTCTTCCTCAAAAAATATTTTATGGAAATATATTATTTTTCTATTGGCCCAAATGTTAGGTAAACTTAAGAAACAATTTAAATAGAAAAGTCATTGTGATAAGAGGAAAAAATGGGCAATGAAATAAAATATGAATTACTGGGTGATAGAAAGTAATTGTTACCTTTCATTAGATCTCAGGATCGAGCAGAATAATGTACTTGCTTTTTCAGCCACATCTTTCTAGTTCCTATCATCATCATATACATAAATTTAAATACTTATATGGAGGTAGCAATATTTTTATTTATTTCTTTCTTTATGTTTATTTCTTTATTTATTTATTTTTATTTATTTATTTTTTGAGACAGAGTCTCACTATGTCACCCTCGGTAGAGTGCTGTGGCATCACAGCTCACAGCAACCTCAAACTCTTGGAGTTCAGCAATTCTCTTGCCTCAGCCTCCCAAGTAGCTGGGACTACAAGCGCCTGCCACAATGGCCGGCTATTTTTTTGTTGTAATTGTCATTGTTGTTTGCCAGGCCTGGGCTGGGTTCGAACCCATTAGCTAAGCTCTGGGTTCGAACCCGTCAGCTCCTGTGTATGTGTCTGGTGCCCTGGCTGCTGAGCTATAGGTGCCAAGCCAGCAATATTTTAAAAAATCTGCTTATTTTTCAAATAGATGAGTATAACATACACATACATTTTGCAGTGTAGTTGGGGAAATGAAATGAAAAAATATATTCATAAATGTATGATTGTAAATTTTAGGTTACATGCAGGAAAATCTAATCTGCGGTGTTATGAGTAGGAAGAAGAATGGGAGAATTCAAATTCCTGTAAAGGAAATTCAAGGCAGCAAATACAATATAAATGAAGGTCCTGAGATAGAAATACATGATTTGCTAGGAAAGGAAATAGCCATTGTGACTGAAGTGTGGGGATCTCAGAAGACAGCGTGATGAAGGGAGAAAGAGAGACAAGCAAAGGCTGATCCTGAAAGTCTTAGTACGTTTTCATTGTTGTGTTGGGCCAAATAGCTTTCAAGCATCTTTTGTGTTTGTCTGTTTTTATACCTTAGTATAATGTACATTAGGATTGTTTACTTACTCAAAAAATAGCTAATTGAAAGCATATATATATATATATATATGCTTTTTTTTTTTTTTGAGACAGTCTTACTTTGTTGCCCTCAGTAGAGTGCCTTGGTGTCATAGCTCACAGCAACCTCAAACTCTTGGGCTCAAGCGATTCTCTTGCCTTAGGCTCCTAAGCAGCTGGGGCTACAGGTGCCCACCACAATGCCTGGCTATTTTTAGAGACGGGGGTCTTACTCTGGCTCAAGCTGGTCTTGAACTTGTGAGCTCAGGCAGTCCACCTGTCTCAACTTCCCAGAGTGCTAGGATTACAGGCATGAGATTACATTACCTGGCTAGAAAGCATATTTTAGGAAAGAGAGATTTGTGTCTAGAAATTCAAAAGTTGGTATATCCTATGGCGACCTGGTTATAACTTTAAGATTTGATGATGAAGGAGTCGTGGATAGTTTATTTGAGTTATTCCAAATCAATGCAGCTGTTTGTGCTTCTTCTTTGTCCTTTGGAAGAACAATATAAGTAATACTGTATTTAATATTTTCTCAGAAAAAAAATCGTTTTGATATCTAAATAAAATACTAGAGTTGGGCAAAATATATGATATAAGTAGAGTGTTGTGGTTATAGGCATGGACTTTGGAATCAAGCCTGGAATCAAATTCTAACCGTCCCATTTTCTGGTGGTGGGAGTTTGGGCAGAGATTTAATCTCTGAATCTCATTTCCTGATCTATAAAATGAGGATGGTAACATGCACAAGTCTATGAAAGTATTAATATTAAATGAGGCAAGATAGGTATATGTCCTAGTCAGGAACTTCTTGAAGATGGAGCATAAACTAAGTATGATAGTGCTGATACTCTATTTCGATGGTTTAAGATCCACCCAATGAGGGTGAGGAAAGGGGGGAAGTGTCATAGACAGAAAGAGAACTATAAGGCAGTGATTTGGTGCCTGAGTCTTATTGGGGACCACTTTTAGTAATAATGTCTCTGAGGGAAGGCAGAAAGGAGGGCAAGGGAAAAGTTGAACTTCACAGAGGTTTCAGCTAATCTTAATAAGCGCTGGGGGTTGGATGGCCTTTAAATTGATCCCAAACTGAGACAAAGGCTCTGGGCCAATGAACTCCCACGATTTCCAGTCATTGGATGCAAGTTCAGGGGGAAGGTGGCAAAACCTTGGGCAGAGCAGCTGATCTTTCCCAATGAAATATAGTTGTGAGCAGTCAGCATGCAACACTCCTAGGAACTGGATCCCTGGGTATCATGGGCCTATGTAGGGAAGAATGACATATGATGAGCTCCCACAGCCCTGGCCATTGTCTCACAGAGAGGCCCACGGTGGTGCAACACACAGCAGTAGACATGCTTGTTGTTTTTAGCCACATAAGTTTGCTCCAGATTTGCAAGGAGAAACCACTCCTTGGAGCAGCATCTGTATGACAGAGGAAAGGAGAAATTTATTTACATGGCTCTCTTCTGTCTCCCATTTCCAAAGTTTACCCCACGCCCCATACCTTTAGGAAGCCAGATTCCATGCTCTGCATTGCAGAATTCTATCCACTAAGTGGACCTACCAGGAGAAAGAAGGGAGGAGACCATCAAGAGAATTAGAGAAAGCATAAAAGATCCCGCTGAGTAGATAAAGCTAGTAGCCTAGTACCTGGCGCAGAGCAAGCATTCACTAAGTAGCTAACATTGACATAGCACCTGGCTACGTGTCAGCCACTACTCTGACTACTTTACATCAATTAGATTATTTGATCCTCACAATAGCTTGACGAGGAAGATACTAATATTAACACATTTACATTCTACAGAGGATGATATTGAAGTTCAAAGATGAAACAGCTAACAAGGAACACAGCAGAGCTTTTATAACCAAGTGTTACTTCAGGGTCTGTGCTTTTAACCACTCTACTACATTGCCTCCCCGTGGCTATTGTTGTTATTATTGCTATCATTTTTAGATTGAAATAGGTGAATATCTCATCACTGTACATACCATTAGCAAAATATATTCAAATATGTCAAACTTTGCAAAAGTTTTAGTAATTTTTATCCTTATTTTAAAACTAATATAACAAAGTGTTTTATAGATAATGAAAATGATGCAGAAAGTCTTAAGACTTATCCAAGTTTATTTATGTGGTAGAAAGCAGGTTAGAAAGATAAAAGAAAATATACATGGATAATTCAATAAACAGTAACTTCTGCATAATATTTCTTGTGTTAAGATGACTATAGCCTGGCCTGGAGTTAGAAAATCTGCAGATCTAGGGATTCTGATTTTATCTGCCATTAAATTATTTATATTTCAGAATAGGTCATTTAATCTCTTTATGAGTTTCCATATTTGTAAAAATGGGTATTGCTAAGAGCTATATCATATATACCACAAGATTCTTTCTTCTGAGGTTAGAAATGAGAAAATGCATTTGTCAGTAAAAAACATATTAGAAAATACCCCATTTAAATGTTTTAAATACACTGAATTTTAAAAATCTCTAGATTAAAACAATAGGCAATTTTTATAACTTTGTAGGGAATCCTATTTAGAATGGTTTCCATACTTTTTAATTTTAGTAGAATCATAATTTTAATTACATACTTCACAATGAGCTGTATGATCCCTATTGATGTAAAAGAAACTTCTATATCAAGAGGAAATAATTTATTCAGCTTTTCCTACTTCATTTAAAAAGGAATATTTGACATAAACATAATTGTGTTGTTCAATATATCTGCACATTCTCAGGTATTACAATATCAATTAAGAACTTAAGAATTGATGTTTTTTCAATAATTGTGTGAATTTATTAAATTAACTATGTTTGTGTTTTGAGATTACTCCAGATAGTTGCTCTAGTTTTTCCTGTGTGTTTTCTTTATATACTGGAAGCTAACATTTTTTTCCATATCTCCCAGTTTTATCTATCCTTGCAATGTCCCCTAAATACACAGTGTTTTATTTTACATTTCCATATACTGAAGATGGACTGTTTTTACTACTTCATGTAACTTAGACTTTTTCTTTTGTAGGTGAGTTCTGTGTACTTCTTTGCACTTTACCCATTCATATATATTTTCAATTACATTAGACATTTCTTCTCATGTAAGATCTCTTCATATATATTAAATCATTTCTAGAGCACAAACTTCTTTACAGATGTATTTCTTTATTTTTATATTTGCTTAGAAAATTACTTTACTTCTCTTTAGAGTAATATAAAATTAGAGACATGCATTTCTGAGTGAATACCTGTATAGTAGCAGTTCTCTGGTTATTTTAAATTATCTTAGAGGTTTATAAGAAGAATTATAGGAGAAATATTCATTTTTTCCTATAAAATCAATAGTAAATATTAAAATTAATAATGTATTCACTTTTTATGTAATATGTGATTTTTTTCTGGTACAAATTCTCAAATATTCATATGTGACTGCCTTGAAATTTGTACCTTAAGGACAAAGAAAGGTCACCAATCCCTCTAACTCCTGATTCTTTGTAAAAAATGGACACAGTTAATGAGGTTTGTTTGGTACAGAACAAATTCTCAGACACAGATAGAGATCCTTTCAATGGAAACAAATTTGTTTGGCTTTACCAGGTTACTTAGCGATTAATAATAGCCTTGAGATACAGGTCAGAAAGGTCATTGTACCAGCTTGCCAACACAATCTGAATGTGCAGCTAGTCCAGCTCTGTGGGCTCAGAAGCCCCCAAAATACTATGCATAAAGTAAAACAGGCTATTTTCTGACTCCTTTTTTCATATTAATAAGCAATTTTCAAGAGAAGAGTGGCAAAATGGGGGCCATGCCACTCCAAGTAATTCATTTATTTTGCAATTTAATCTTATGTTGAAAAAAATTGCTCTGCTGCAGTAGCATTGCTTGGTGATTTCTAAATGTCCGTGTGTTTCATAAGTAACCTTGTATGAAGTATTGTATCAGTAGCCTTTAACAGAAAACTGCAACAAAAATATTTCTGGACATTGAAGTAGAAAGGAGAATCTTTTTTAGTTTTGGAATTTTTTTCTTCTATTTTTCTATGATGTCTTGAGGAAAATGATCAGATGATTTACTTAGAATTTTACTTATAAAACCTTATGTTAGTTGCATATCTACTTTTAAAAGTGGAGTATGGTACAATTTCAAAGCATTTTGTTAACATGAATACTTACATTTTTCCTAAGAAAATAAAGGATTTAGTTATTTTCCCATATGTGCTAACATCTTATTCTACTTAGTTGCTGTTTTCACACAGTATTATTTTTGTTTAAATTTCTTTTATAAATGCTGAAAAGTTTCATTATTTTAATGGAATTTATTACACTCAGAAAATACTTGAACTCACTTAATTTAACTTTTATTCTCATTATCTATATAATTTTTAAAAAGGCCAACCTTCCAAGTGCAGGATAATATACATAATCTTACCTGTGTTACTTGAACTGTTAACTGGAATCCAAAATAAATTAAGTATGTGAGTAAAACCTGTCACACTTTTAAAATTACTCCATTAGTTAGTATGAAAAGTAAATGATTAAAGATCTGTAAATACAAAACCAAAAATAAAGGAAATCAGTAGCTTGGATGCTTTCCTGTTATGAAACCATATGCAAAACATCTAATCTTCAGGCAAAGAAACTGTTAATATATTATAGTGTCACTTTGTGTTTTATAGGAGTATTTCCTTAGCTTTGAAGCAATGATAATAATAGGCATTTGATTTTAAAAACTTAATCCCCGAAAAATCACTCAAATGCTTTTGAAAGATTGCTAAGATTCATGTAGGAAATGCAGTTAAGATAGATACACCACTGTGTTGATGGATGTGGATGATGTTTGCCCCTTGAGCAATTTACTTATAACCAGGGAATGAATTAAAATGTTAACAAACAGTATCACAAATAACTGTAGATGGCTTTGATGCAGGGAGGCACTGGAGGAGTTTGCAGAAATGAAAGAAAGAGAAGAGAAGAAGGCTAACCTGGAGAGGGAAGAGAAGAAAAGAGATTACCAAGCTCGAAAGATGCATTACCTCCTCAGCACAAAGCAGGTTGGTCTACCTGTCCCTGACAGCTCCTGGAAGCCACTTGGGCCTCTAGTGTGACAGAGATAAACTAGCAGGCTGAATGGGACATGACTTGTTGAAAAGATATCACAAAGACACTACTTCGAGTTCAATTTCTTGTGTCTGTGTAGGTGCACGCAGGCACCATGACTCGTCTCTGACAGCAGCTTCACAGAGGCAGTGCTCCGAGGGTGGCAGAAAGGGCCAAGTCAGCAGTGTGATCTGACACAGCGATAACACAACTCGAAGGGCGCAACCTCACTTTCAAAACTCATTCTCAGAGCTTTATTGTTGTGTTGTGAATTGATCACAAACGAACACGTTAGTAAGCCGAGCAGTGGCTTTTGTGTTTTCTCTTTCAATTGGGCTAATGTTGAGATGAAAACCATTCTTCCACCCTTTCTGTATTTTGATGCAAGTTTTCAGGTAAAGCTTTTAACAAAATTGCTTCAGCACTTAGATCTTCCTATAGAAATATAAATGTGCAATTTGGGATACTTGGAAATTTATTTTCGTATACTCGCTAAAATTTCAATACCTCAGATTTTGGCCTGATTACTAAGAAAGAATGCATGTAAAGGACAGTGTGCAGCTCAAAAAGGAATGTGGTTTAAAAAATCATGAGTTTGGGGTGCTGAAATGTATTTTGTTACTTGAGCTCTACTCCAGAAATTAGCAGTTTCTGGATTTTACTTTTTTCTTATAGACTTTCAAGTCCAATGTCATAGTTCTGACCAGATCACATATTCCTGTGTGTCCAAGAATGGCCAGGTCAAGTCTTGATGGTGGAGAGTTAGGCCCAAGACTGAATGTCATCCTTAGAGACATCCAATTTCAAAAACACATTAAGTCCTGGGCTGGCCATGTCCACTGTCCATTTGGAACATAAATCTTCCTGTACCTCTAGCCTCTACTTGATTGTCTAAATACCAATACTTTTTGATAATGATGACTATTTTTATATTTACTTGAATTTGCATGACTGAGTTATCTTTATTTAACAGGAAAAGAAACTCAGAGCTATTGTATACTGATTTATAAACATATCTCAATCTATTTAGAGATCTAAAAAAATAGACCTCAATATTTGAAGTCTTTAGACTCTAAATACTTAGGCAATCATTCAAAGATGATGTTTAAAATAGTCAAAATATGATAGCTTTTATAATAAAATCCATAAAAGAGTGAAAATTCTACTGCTATGATTGGATGTGCTACATTTTTCTATAGAACTTCATATCAAGAATTCCTTTTGGTGAAATGTTTTTTCAACTTTAGCTATCAGTAATTTTAATTTTGATTGAACTAAGGATGCTAATAATACCCTTAGTTCTTTAAATCTGATAATATTGAATTTCTTAGGATACGATTGTTAATTCTGATAATTCTGAATCCTTTTTATGTTTCAAATATTTCTAAACTTGAGTTTTAATTGTGCTATTTATAGTTGTAATGGGTCGTGTAATAGGAAAACAATTTTTTAAATGGTGAAATTAGATTTACCTGAAACATGTGTTAATCCTGTTTCATCCAAGGTTATTGAGATATTGAGTATGTAGTGGAATGATCCATAAAGACTTGGTTGTTTTACTAATAAAAATAATATAATAGCAAATATCCATGGAGTGCTTACCATGTGTCAAGATAGTATGGTAGAGATTTTACATGCATTATTTCTTTAACTATTTTGATTTCATTTCAGTTTTTAAATTAATCACCTTGTTTGAAAAATAATTTCACAAATCTGACCAAGGACTTGATTTATTGACCTTAATGGATTTTCAAATATTACCACTGTGTTCAATACTCTATTCTATTTTTCTCCTTCTTCTATGCCATTTAGGCTGTTAATAGTATCAATGTAGGTCAATTTTTGTTTAGTGATCCTCAGTCTCCAGGACTCCCTGGAATCCAATAAAATGATTGTTTTTGAGGGACTATGGTACAGTGAAAAATGCCTGGCCATTGTCGTCAGAGCTGAGTTGGCATCCCAGTTCTCCCATTTAGGGCAAGATATTAGGAGATTACCTGGAGTTTTCTAAGTTTTTCACTCTGTACATGTATGATAAATGAAGCCCTCCTTAAAAGAATGTTATGAGGATTTAATGTAATATAAATATTTAATATAATGCCAGGCCTTAGAGGGTTGGCATTACAGGAGATGATAACAATCATTAGAATTTAACTTGTCAAGAATAAACTAAGGTTCTATACTTCTATTTGTTCAATTGGAACCATTAATTTTCTCACTTCTTTTCTTTGCTTTCTGTTTAGTTATTAGTGAAAATCAGTTTTACTTGTGCTCCTCCCGGTTTTACACCTGGTTTAACAGACCCAAGGGCAATAAAGATGAAATTATGTTCTCAAATCATCTCCCTTGGAGGTGATTATTATGAAAATGTCAGGGATTTTAATTTAGATCTGGCAAATTGGTATACTTTGTCACGGAGATCTAAATATTTAATCCTAGGTTAACTAGAGATGAAAAGACAACCCTTTGAACCTATGGAGACACATTTGTTCCCAAGGCAAACTCTTTTTTTGGTGATGGAACAGAATAGTGGTATCCTCCTGGTGTCATCTCTTCATTGTTAGGATTAGTTACACTGACAAGATGGTACTAGACTGTTCTTATGTTTTATTCCTTATATCCCACTATATTTGCTTTATTTAGCTTTAAATCAATATTTTGCATCATGTTATAAAAAAGTTTTGAAGTGGATATTGTAAGTCACAATTATAAACTACCTCCATCTAAACAAAAGTTTGCAACACTAAGATTTAATGAATAGAGTGAATATAAAATTTAACTTAAATTTATCTCAAATAAAATAAATATTATTGGTAGGTAATTACTCCCAAAAATATTTTTTAGTACCTACCATCTATTGGTACTATACTAGTACTTTAGTGTGTGTGTGTGTGTGTGTGTGTGTATTATATGATCCTTAACTACAAGGAGAGCTCTACCTAATTTCAGACTAATGTCAAACAATTTGTTTTAATAGAAGGAAAATGCTGACTTTACACTACAGCTTATAAAGGTGGTCTCACTGATATTTACAACTGTTTTTACTTGTCATTTGGTTGAAACAATTTACATTTTGTTTTATTTTAATCAAATCCTTAAACACTTTCCCTAACCCAAGGAAGACTGGAGGACTGAAAAACACTTCAGTATATACATTGGTAGTAATTTTCTCATCATGACTTGGCTATTGGGGAGAAATTAAGCTACCAATTTTAAAATAGTCCTTAGTTGTTTACACCTTAATTTCATTGCTTATTTTAAGAGTTTTGATTTCAAATTAAATTAGGCATTTAATTACAAAATAAAAGCTAAATAAGAATTGAGTATTTATTTTTAAAGATTTATATCAGCTTTAACTTTCACTTCCTGCAGATACTTGAATATTTATAAAACACTCGCGTGTAAATAATTTTTATTAGAAGTATATTAGGATAAGAAAAGTTTTATTGACCTGCTTAAAATGAATAAATCTGAAATCAGTATTACCAGAGATAAACACTGTTTTATTGGAAATTTTAATAATTGAGGAATGATATAATTAATATAGTTGGTAAAATAGTAATTTTTACATTAAATTGTTATAGTTCTAATAGCTTAACTAAGAAAAGTAGAACTGAAACATTTATTCATATAAATAATGCTTCAAAAAGGTGAAAGAATTTTGTATGTCAAAATTGTATTTGTGAATTCAGATATATATATAATAATTGAAATAATATGTTTTTACTTGTTTAATAATTTTAGGATAATTATATTAATATACTGATATATTCATATATTGATAGTAAAATTTTAGAGTCAGTTTTAAACCTACTTTTTGTACAAATTCAATATACATTTTAAAATAGTTCCAAAAACAATTGCTAATTTTTAATGGTATTAATTATCTCATCTTTATTCAAGCAAATAAGTTAGTGCTAATAGGAATTATACAAGTAAATAACTAATATTTCAATGGGTGAATTAATAGACCCCTCAGGGTTTTATTAATTAAAAAGTTCAAGTCATATTAAAGCACCTTTTGTATATGTTTATTTCAATCAGAAAGCTGAACATGGTAACTTATTTGCATAAATAATCAATCACCATTTACTAGTAGTAATAAGGTTAATTTGTTGCTACAGACATAATAGGATTAGTCAATTATATTTCCCAGAGAATACTATTTGTTATGCACCTCATCACCTGTAAAACAGGATTGGGTTTAGCACCCTTATTAAAAGAACACATCAAAAAATCTTTGTCCCTGTAAAAGTTTTATGAAAGGAAAGCTAATTTTGGTTGATTTGAATAAAGTAAAATACAAACATTGCTTCCATTTGTAAATTTATCATTCTGAAAAGATTGATGATCTAATAAAGTTATTTATTTTGATTCAGTAACCAGTCAAACTAAATCTAACACATATAGGACATATTTCCTTTGAAGAAAATTTCATTTGCAGATTTGTTTTATTCTAGAGAAACTGACTTTCATTCCCTTGCCCTTGCTCTTGGGTAATAAATTATGTTGTCTGCTCCACCTACTGGTAGATACAAGCAAAGGCCTATTGTTGGATTCCTTAAAAGACACTGTCTCTAGAATGTTGTCAGGGTTTTTAAGGGCCTTCCTGGAGTTCAGAAAAGTTACAGATATGTAAAATCTGAGATACAAATGATAAAAAAAAAACCAAAAAACTAATGTTTGTAGATATTGGTCATTGTATACAATTTACATGGTAGCAGTTACCTTTTTTAGTGAAAATGTTACCATTTTCATTTTAACATAATAAGAATAAATACAAAATATACATAGAACTCTACATAACTATGTATATTTTATTTTGATAATTTAATAGTTTATACATATTCAAATAAAATTAAATAGAAAATTTTTCATTTATTTAAAATTCTTACACCTATATAATGGAAATAATTTTTATGCCATTATTTATATAATAGATTTTGATGTTTTTTCTTTAATGGGCAATGAACATTTTCATATGAACAATGAAATACTACTTTCATAAACTACTTTCAGTTATTTATGATTTTTAAAAAGACATTATCCTGTGATTAATATTGCTTATATTTTATTTTGGATTACTTTTTAAGAGAAACAAAATGATGTCAGCTACAATTTAAATTCAAAATCATCATCTGTATAAAGAAGGAATATATCTTTAAATGTTTAAACTTTGTATACCCGTAATTAATTGCTAATCTGTTGATATAGAAAGCATGTTTGTAAGACAAATCACAGAAGGTAAAAAATATTTACATGAAGAAATTTTTAATTCTTCTAAATCATTTATTGCTTTCAGTGTTATCTTTCCCGTACCCTAGGTGGGGATTTTTTACACTTTTGTATATTAAGTACTCAGTATGTGACTGTACCCCTTTATTCTGAGATGGTGAAGTCCTTGAGGAATGGCAGCCTTTTGATGTGTACCTACCTGTCTCTGTATGTGTGTGTGTGTGTGTGTGTGTGTGTGTGTGTGTGTCTGTCTGTCTGTCTGTCTGTCTGTGTGTGTGTGTCTGTGTGTCACGCGTCTCTGTATACATGGTGTATTTAGAAAGTATCTTTGGTGAGGCTTCTCATACAGCCTTGTTCTTAGGCAGTGGTATACCCAGCAATGGTAGAGAAGTTCAAGAGCAATGTTAAAGTGTAGCAGTAATGACCCCCTGGAGAACATTTTTAGACATCTTGACCAAGCCTTATTTCAAAATGATTTCTTTGTTTCAAAACATTAATTTTTTTTTCTTTCTGGTTTCTTGGTTGGACCTTTTACCTTTTTTTACACTGCTGTGATTTATATGCAAAGGGATGCGTGTGCGCCTTGCTCCTATGGCTGCTGTCAGTACCTTTACCTCTACTATACTGATTATACCATCTGTAATCTCACAGTTTCAAATCTGATTTGAGGCACTCACATGGTGCCTTGCATCAGCTTTTGGGGTTTTTTATTTTTGTGTTGTTTTTCCTCTACTTTAAAAAATCGGGCTTTATTTAAAAAGATCAATGCTTCTAAACTATTTCCAGTTATCTAAATTTTTGGAATAGTTGCCTCTTGTTTGTGTGTCACTATCTTTCAATTTATCAGTTCAGGTGTCTTTCAGATCATTCCCTTTATGTTTATTCCCTGATCGCTGAGCAATGCTAATTGTCTCTAAATGATCTTTCTGTTAAGTCTTTTGCCCTTTATCCCAGTATATTTGCTACCATTAGATAAATCTTTCTAAAATAATATTTTTTAATTTCATTTATCTTTATAATTTATATGATTCCCTTTTGTCCATAGAATAAAATCCACACTTTTCAGCACGTGCATTCAAAACTCTCCGTAATCTAACCGTGCTGCGCCTGTGCAGTCAGACTTAGCTTCCTTTGCTCCTCAATAGGAGCGTCTTGATCCAGTCTGACTTTATATCCCAGAAAAATTTATCATAAGGTTCTTTTCTCATATAGTAGAACCTCTGTGAGTTGATCACCTGAGGGACTGTAACCAACTGGTCAACATGTAGAGGTGTTCAGCATCAGGAGCTAGGCCTACGGTACTGATACGTACATTGGTGCCTGTCTGATCTATGAAAACTAGGTCAACTTCAGGAGGTGGACATTGTAGGGAAGTGGTCAACTACAGAGGTTCCGTTGTATATGTGAGTTAATTTGTTATATTCTGGAAATTCAGAAGCATCTCCTCTACCCCTCACAAAAAACGAAGCAACATCTCACATACTTTCCACTAATACTTAAGAGTTTTTCCATTACTTCACAATTAAAGAAACATTCCTTCCTCCTGTTAAATTGAAATACTTGTATGAAGAAAGTATACTTATTAGTATAGCTTGGTTAAAATTTATTTATGTATTAATAGATGCGGGAGGGAGGCAAAGCAAGAGAGAGAGAGAGATATCAGAGACAGGGTTTCACTTTGTCACCCAAGGTAGAGGATAGTGGCACCATCATAGCTTATTGTAGCCTCCAACTCTTAGACTCAAGCAATCCTTCCACTTCAACCTCCTGAGTAGTTGAAACTACAAGTGTGTGCCACTGGGCTAATTTATTATTATTGTTGTTGTTCTTCTTGTTGTTATTATTATCATTATTATTGGTAGAGACGGGTTCTTGCTAGATTGCCCAGGCTAGTCTTAAACTTCTTGCCTCAAGTGATCCTTCCACCTCCACCTCCTGAAGTGCTGGATTACAGATGTGAGCTACCATGTTTGGCCATGAACACGCGTAGGTTGTGAATATCTTATAATAAGAGGTTGGGAGAAAAGTCCATCCAGAGGCCCAAGGCAATACCTAGAGAATGAAGACCCAAGTGGATGTAAGGGTTGTAAGGAAGGGATGCAGGGATGCTAAAGGGCATTTGATTCCACGGCATATTTGGGGAGAAAAGTAGGTATTTATGGCATTAAAAAGAAATAGGACATGCAGGAGAAACTTACCACTTTTTTCATTTGCTTAGGGTTACTACTGTTTAATAGCAACACGGACTGTGTCACTCTAGATACCCTTATTTCTTTTTCACATCACACAGCCTTTTTTAAAGTTCTTATATTACCTGCCACTTAGTTATGGGAAGCTTTTTCAGGAGTTGGAAATGTCTGGCAGTCAAACAGGACTATGTGTATGTGGTTTGGTGAGGTAGATTCATGCTTACAGGAAGGATCTTTTATTTGCTTTTGTTAACTTCGTAGTTTATATGAATGTTTTCATGGAGAAAAATCTAACAGTTGGAACTCATACGTACAGAGGGCCTCTCCTTGGAATGTGCTAGAGCAGCATGGGATTTATAGGATGACCTTTCCTGCCTTCTCTATTAACAATTCAAGGAGCCGAGCGCAGTGGCTCACACCTGTAATCCCAGCACTTTGAGAGGCCAAGGTGAACGGATCTCCTGAGCTCATGAGTTGAGACCAGCCTGAGCTAGGGCAATGCCCTATCTCTAAAAAATAAAAATAAAAATAGCCGGGCATTGTGGTGGGTATCTGTAGTCCCAGGTACTTGGGAGGCTTAGGGAAGAGAATCGCTTGAGCCCAAGAGTTAGAGGCTGCTGTCAGTTGTGATGCCAGGGCACTCTACCAAGGGTGACAAAGTGAGACTGTCTCAAACAAACAAACAAAAAAAAGAAAAACGATTCAAGGAGACAGGTCTGGAAGATAAAGCAACTTGCTCAAGGCTAAATGAGTTTAAATAAGTGCTATAATGTTGGCGTATTCTTGGTACGACTCAGTCACAATGAAAATCTGAATTAGTGGTCTACATCTGTGGTCTACTCTGATTCATCTGAATAAACCCTAGTTGGGAGGAGAGTCATCTTAGATTTATGACTATTCAGTTGTCCTTGAAAGGATATGCCCTGGCCAGGCATGGTGGCTCACACCTATAATCCTAGCAATCTGGAAGTCCAAGGTGAGTGGACTGCTCAGGAGTTCCAGACCAGTCTGAGCAAGAGCGAGACCCTGTCTCTACTAAAAATAGAAATACTAGCCAGGTGTTGTGGTGGGCACCCATAGTCCTAGAAATGGAGGAGACTAAAACAAAGAGTTTGAGTCCAAGAGTTTGAGGTTGCTGTGAGCTATGATAATGCAATGGCACTCTACCCAGGATTTGCATTACTTCTTGAGTTGCCTTTCATTCATTGAACCCTTTTTTCTGTTTCTCTGAAATGGCTTAATGATTATAAAAACATTAATTCTGAATGAGTTCATGTACAAAGATAGAAAAAGTAGGATCTATAAATAAAAGGGTGAAGAAAGCCCCCACAATATTTAGATATTTCTAGTGCCTTATCTATCCATCCCCAAATAATCTGTAAAGCAGAAATTGTCTAGTTAGTGCCCAAAATGCTGCTGTTTGGTGCTTTTGCTCGCCAGACATTTGGTTGGTTTATTCTTTCAAGAAGACTAGGTAGTGAATAGAGATCTGACCTATGATTTTTGCAGCCATAGTTTAAGAGGCCAGTCTTCAAGCTTGGTCATTTGTTCTTAGTCCTCAGAGAACAGCCCACCTCACAAAATCATCACATAATTTGTTACTATTGGCACTTTCTGTTCAGAAAGGCCAAGGACTGAACTAGCATGGAGAATGAATTAGCTATTAACTTTTAGATTTTATTTCCTCCCTCTTTAACATTATAGTTTTTATTATCCTGTAATATATGAAAGGAGGAAATTATTATCCATTGCCAGTTCTCTTTGAGGCAGCAAAGTGATGTGGTTAAAAAGGAATCTTGTTGTGTTCCCACATGAGCCCCCCTTTCTCCTCCTATCCCCTTGCCGTCTTTTAACTACCACATGTCTAAGAAATAGAGGTAAAAATGCTGAGAGAAGCAGGAATAAAGTCCAAATTAATTAAAAGAGATCCACTTAGGTATAAAAATGCCTTGGTGATTTCATATATATATATATATATATATATATATATATATATATTCCTTTTCAGTATTAAAATATGTTCTTTAGCAAAACATATTATAAACTGCCCCTTTATGAATCAGTAGGGGGCAGATTCATATTATGGTCCTGAACTTGTACAAATTTGGGATACACCTTTAAGAAGAAGGTATACAAAGTTTCATATGCAAAATATATATATTTTTTATAATAAGAAAATTATTTCAAACACATTTCAAATTTTAACAATCTGACAATACTCAACAACTTAAAATATAAAAATGTAGCATAGTGCTTTCATTAACCTCCTGGTGGAGCTCTGTCATACTCCTTCTCTGCGGTTTGACTTCATACTCTGCTTGATTCTTTTTTTTTGATAATATTACTGTTTTACTTTCTGAAGTGAAGAGAAATGGATTATTCACTCTTTTCTCCAACAAGAATGGGTTTAAGTTTTCCTTACCATCAAGAGTTTAGCATGATTTCTTGTATTGAGTATGTGTTTGAAAGGAGAATCTTCCATTTTGTGTAGGAAATTTTGAGAATTCAATTCCCCATTTATAATTTACATATCCAAACATTGGAATAATTTGTCACAGACTAGCTTCAGGCTGTGTACATTTTAAACCTCATGTTCTCTGTGCTGCAGGCACACTTCCAGGGCCAGAATAGGATGTTCGTACTGCAGTACAGGCTCTGAACCTGCACCTTCACTGATGGTGCCTCTTGAGTCACAGTGTGGGGCAGTAATATTCCTTGGAGTTATTCCTGCATTGAGATTACAAACAAATTTTAAGTAGATTTGGAAGTGACAGGAAACCCACAAAAATATATCTAATTAAACTCACCTCATCTCCTTCCTAGCTTGATCCCAATGTGTCATAAGCCACTCTTGTGCCATACAACTCACAGGAAGCGTGTATACAGAGCACAAGTCAGACTATAAAGGGACAAATGCATTGACTGATAATTTTACTTTTGCAAATCTTACAAAAAACATGATCAGGTGAGCACATTACCAGGGTCTTACCCCCGTGCCTTGGAAAAAGAAGCCAATGAAAATGAGGAGCCTCAAAGTGTAAGCTTCATCAGTTTCTCTGTTATTTTACCTCTGGGTGGATTCTATTCCAGTGCTGTGTGAAAACCTTGATGCTCTTGTTAAAGTCACTCAAATACTTTGTTTGTTTGTTTGTTTGTTTGTTTGTTTGTTTGTTTTTAAGGCAGAATCTTGCTATGTTGCCCAGGCTGGAGTGCCAGGGCCTCAGCCTAACTCACAGCAACCTCAAACTTCTGGGCTCTGGGCTCAAGTTATCCACTTGCCACAACCCTTGGAGTAGCTGATACTACAAGTGCCCACCATCATACCCAGCTTATTTTTCTACTTTTAGTAGAGATGGGGTCTCACTCTTGTTCAAGCTGGTCTCAAACTCCTGAGCTCAAGTGATCCTTCTACTTCAGCCTCCCAGAGTGCTAGAATCACAGGCATGAGCCACCATGTCCTTTAAATAAGTTTTAAGATTTGTTTCAGTGTTCTGTGAATAATCATCTGCATACCATTTTTAAAATCCAACATTCCAACATTTAAATGAACCTTATTATTTTATTTTATTTTATTATTTTATTTTTTTATTATAGATAAAAATATGTACCATAGATGTGGCCCAACCCATCACCCTCCCTCCACCTAAACCTCCCCCCTCCCTTCCCCTTCCTTGGTCCTTTCCTCAAAGTCTTGTGGTATAGTTGGGTTATAGCCTTCATGTGAAAGCTATAGTTTAGCTTCATAGTAGGGCTGAGTACATTGGATACTTTTTCTTCCATTCCTGGG
>CAUYPK010137370.1:0-15620 GCA_963574355.1 Loris lydekkerianus
TAAAAGACTAACAATTCTACTACATAAACCACAATAAAAACATCAAATCTAACCAAATGTTTAAAAAAAAGAAAGTTAACAACCAAATGTAAGACTATCCAGGCCCAGCACAAATTTTGCATTATTTAAGAATGCTTTTCTTCTCATGCCTACTATGAAACTAATTTAGGGCTTTCACATGAATGCTATAACCCAATTGCAACCTAGGAATAGGGGGAAGGAGGAAAAGGGAGGGAGGGAGGGGGGAGGTAGGTGGAGAGAGGGGGATTGGTGAGAATACACTTGCGGTGCATCTTACAAGGGTATATGTGAAACTTAGTAAATGTGGAATGTAAATGTCTTAACACAATAACTGGGAAATTGCCAGGAAGGCTATGTTAACCAGTGTGATGAAAATGTGTCAACCAGTCTGTGAAACTAGTGTATGATGCCCCATGATCATATCAATGTACACTGCTATGATTTAATAAAAAATGCTTTTGATTGGAAATAATAGAAAAAGTACATTCATTTGAAAATAGGATGTTTATTTTTTCACGTAGCAAGGAATCAGAAGCTGAAGTGCGATGCTGTTGTTTCTGGAACCCTGGGTTTCTCTTTGCTCTTCCCTCCTGGACACCTAATGGTGGCTGCAGTGTGACTCTGTCTGAGGTTACAAACAAAAAAAGAGCAAGGGTGTGGGGTGAGCCCATAGCATTTCTAATTATGTTCGTTTGGATATAACTACTTCGCTTAGCCATTTGTAGCTGCGGAGTAAGCTTTTTAGCCTTCGTGGTGTAAGTATTTAGATAAAAAGAAAGTTGGGTTTGGTATTGTATCATATGAATAAACCTATGGTATCTGTCTGAGGTTTGTTTATTTAGAAGCAAAATTACCCAAACCTGGAGAATGGTGATGGTGAACAAACAACTAAAAGTACAGCCAGCAGCTCATGGCATTAGATATCCCTGAGAGCTTCAGCGAAGACTCTCCAAAAGTACCCATTTAAATGCAGAGTATGCTTTGTACTACTGGGCCAGGGAAGAATTAGTGAGGCTGTGAAGGCCTCCTTTAATGTGTATGGGCAGTCACATTGAGGCGAGCCCTTTGAGAAAGTCCAGTGTTATGTTTGAATTATTCAGTGCTACTAAGGACCACTTCAGAGCAACAGAAACTTACTATACAGGGGAAATATGGGCAAGTGAGGTCGTGGGAATCAAAAGAGAACTTAAGGAATAAAAATCCAGTCCTTGTAAAGCTTAAATCAATCGGCTCCTTTCACATTGCCACTCCCTATTGGTTGTAACCACAGAAAAGATGGTTCAGATGATGTTCTGTGCTGTAACTGACAGCATCTGCTACCTACTGTAAACACAGACATTTATTTGGCCAAATAAATGTATGACCACAGGGAAATCACTCTGGAAAATTTACTGACATCGCCATAGTGTTTGAGTAATAAACTTGGGAATCAATTTATCTTCTGATGCAGATGCCTGCTGCAGGATTATGCCACAGTGGTCTCTTGGAAATGAATTATCCAACCAACTGGTTTGAATTCTGGAATGACACTGACTCCTCATAATTGACTGCTGCTTAATGAGAATATTATCCTCTTATACTCAGTATGGCAGAGCCTCTACATATTCCCAAGCCATCAGGGTTCATATTTAATTGCAGCACTTATATTTCTCTTTGGGGATTTTGCAAGGCAACGGGTTCACTCTTTTGTGACCTATACTTGTTCAAATCTGCTCTTCCTAAAACTGGGGATGACAATTTATCCTCCTTATGAAATTTTGGAGATTTTTTACCAGTGCTTGATGTTCTATTTATTTACTTCATCAAAGGGACTTAGCACCACATAGTTTTCTATATATTTACAGTAACTTCCTAGGCTCCCCTATGAAATGAAGCCACACAAAATGAATACATTCATGTGAAACACAAAGACCCATATCTTTTCCAGTGGTTTAGAAATGTGCTCCAAAGTTCTACTGATAAGACAAATACAAGGAACTTGAATGGGATAGTGAAAAATCCGGGGTGATAATGTCCTATTAATTTTTCTCATAAGTCTCAATGGTGAGGTAGTCAATGCCTTTTAGAACTTTCATTTTATTATTTTGTAAACATTCATCAGAAAGATAGATATAGATATATGATAATTCAGGCATTAATTATCCTGGGTATGTGATAATGAGAGGAAAACTCTCCCTACCCTCATGGAAGCTATTGTTTGAAAACAATGCACATTTCTCAGAGTTCTGTGTTTACAAAAATCACATGCACTCATTTTTAAGGCATGCTTTCATATACATTATTGCATTCATTTTATCTCCAATACAGAAAGGAATATTGTGCTTGTTTTTAAGAAGAAATCGAAGTTCAGGTTGGGTGTGATGGTACAGGCCTATAATCCTAGAACTCTGGGAGGCCAAGGCAGGTGGATAGCTTGAGCTCAGGAGTTCAAGACCAGCCTGAGCAAGAGGCAGACCCTGTCTCTACTACAAACAGGATGATACAGTGGCAGGCACCTATAGTCCCAGCTACTGGGGAGGCTGAGGCAAGAGGATTGCTTCAGTCCAAGAGTTTGATTTTGCTGTGAGCTACGATGATGCCATGGCACTGTACCCAGGAAAAGAGAGTGAGACTATAAATAAATAATACATACATAATAAATAATAAATGCATGCATAAATCTGCTTAAAGACTATGAGGGAGAGCTCAGGCGTGGTGGAGCAGTGACACTGAGCTAAATCAAAGTTCTGTTCTTCCCACTAATCACTGCCGGTCTCTGACAGCGTGGTCTGTTTCTGTAAAGACTCTCTCAAGAGAGTCATTTTGATACAGAAATGTTCCAGAGATACTTCTGGATTATTGGTGAAAGGAGACAGAAACACTACAAACAGCCTGTAAAACAGACAAGACATGGTATTAATAAAATTTTACATAATCCAAGTAAATTATTGGTTGGCTGATATTTGGTCGCATTTCTTACTAGTTCTAGGAATGAAATCATCTAGTCAGACGATGCATTGTGCTTAAGAACGTATTTATCATGCACTTCTTATGCCTCTACCTAGGTATCTACTCAAAAGAAATAAAGGCATTTACCATAAGGACCTTTGCACAGGAATGCTTGTGAGAAGCTCAGTTCACAATCACAAGGATGTAGAAACTCCCCAAGTGTCCTTTAATCCTTGAATGGATCAGTAAACTGTGATTTATGTGTCCATAGAATACTATTCAGTCATAAAAAAAGACTGAGGTTTTATATCTTTTGTAACAATCTGGATGTATTTGGAGATCCTTCTATTAAGTGAAGCCTCATAAGAATGGAAAAACAAGCATTACATGGACTCACTACTAATACAAAACTAGTAGATTAACTACTGTATCTTCACAGGAGAGAAAAAGTCAATTGAATTGAAGTGGTGGGGGTGCATTGGGTACATTCACGCCCAATGATAGGTACATTGTAAAAGTATAGGGCACACGTCCAGAGTGAAGGACACATCTGCAACTCAGATTTTAACCTTACAAAAGTAAATTATATAACCTAATAGTATGTACACTCATGGTAATCTGAAATTTTTAAAAAAAGAATCACAAAGAAAAATAAATGTAGACTTATGAGCTAACACAAAAGATCAAATTGTGAAATAAGAATCACAGAAATCAGAGATTTCACTTAGTACCATGTTTTACTAATAATTATACAGAAGTAAACAATTAAGAGACACAGACAAAACAGGCAGAGGCCTCAGACCCTGAGAGGGAGGTTGACCTTCATCTTTTCAAACTTCATTCCTATCAGACACATGCCCCACACAGTGGGGGCCTTTTGAGTTATGGCTATAAGCTACAAAATAGCTTGCATGACCTTCTCTGGGTATCTAAGTTTCACAGATTCCATGTTTGTTTGCTATGAGAGATCCTAAACCAATGACACCCAACTAAGAATAGCCTATAGAGATGTATTTTCCTCATAACAAACGTTGTTATTAAGAGATCCAGTTATCATAATCTTCACTAGGAGATCAGATAAGACTCTTTTGTTTATTTCCCCAAGGGTCCACTATACTTCAAAGAGAAGTGAGTCAAAGACAGCCTGCTTTAATTTCTTTTTCAAGTTAAACAACGTCAACTTTGAGGGTTTTTTTTGTGTGTGTCTGTGTGTGTGAGAGAGAGAGAGAGAAGAGAGAGAGTTTCACTATGTCCCTGGGATAGAGTGCTGTGGCATCATAGCTCACAGCAACCACAAACTGTTGGGCTCAAGAGATCCTCTTGCCTCAGCTTCCCGAGCAGCTGGGAGTACAGGCACCCACCAGGACACCTGGCTAGCTGGCTACTTTTAGAAATGAGATCTCACTCTCACTCAGGCTGGGTACAGTGCCATGGCATCATCATAGTTCTCAGAAACCCCAAACTCTTGGGTTGAAGGATCCTCTTGCCTCAGCCTCACAAGTAGCTGGGCTTATAGGCACCTGCCATTACACTCAATTAGTTTTTCTATTTTTAGTAGAGACAGGGTCTGCCTCCTGCTCATGCTGGTCTCAAACTCCTGAGCTCAAACAATCTACCTTCCTTGGCCTCTCAGAGTCCTACAATACAGCCACCTTGCCCATCCCCAACTTTAAATCTTTTATCATAACTTTATGAATGTAACTGATTCGTATGACCCTCTTTTTATGAAAAAGATATATATGAATCTTATATTAAATTGCGATTTGGGGAGTTATTTTCGTAATGCTATATGTAAACTCTGAGTCTTTTTTTCTAGAAAAGAACTCAATGCTAGATAAACGAATACCATGAGGTAATTCCTGATTGACTTATATAAAATAAAAATAATTGGCATATGCAGTGTGGCTTAAAAAATGCTATATTTTGAATGTGTTGAATAATCAAATATGGAGTCACATTGCCTAAAATATTCACATGTAATTAGGCATAATAAACACACACAATTATAAGGCACAGATATGAAAGAAGCTGTGATTTCGGCATGCAGGCTGTAATGAATACACTTTCATAGTAAAAATAACTTTATTTTATATTTTGTTATCTGTTTTAATTGTTGGTCTGTACATAGTTATTTGATTTAATTTAGTGAAAAGGAAACTTCCATAAATATCAACATCAGATGACACATCATTAAATCTAAGGTTGGAAACCACAGTGGCTATACAATCTGATTCATCTGCAGACCAATTCTTGGTCTGCTCCTTATTAGCTTTGTAGCTCTTAGAAAATTGTATTTTTTCCCTCTCAATAACTATCCACCATCTGCAACATTATACATAAACATTAATACATATTCACTTTTTAATGTCAAAATATTTATTTAGCACCCTCTTTGTGCCAGCCATTGTGCTATCAATAGAAACTGGAGAAAATGCAGATAATCAGCTGGAAAAATCCCCCTCTGTCATGGTTGTGATGCTTTAAGTCATTGTGATGACTAAGTGATCTCGGTGCCTTCAATAAACATTAGCTTCATTTTCCTTTTTCTAAGATGATATTTGCTTCTTTCCTGTAAATTGTTAAAGAGATAGGTGTTAAACTGTCATGTCGGGAGCCCTAAATGGTCTGATCTGGGTCTACCCCAATTACAAACTAACCAGTTAGCCTCTCACAGTTTTATAGCTACTAGCTTAAACACTTGAGCCCTCTGGGTCAGCGATAAAGGATGGTTTATTACTCACAATAATAGCCCTAGCTATGATTTGGTACATGTTCCTCAAGCCAAAGATTTCCAAAGGGCAACTTTATGTAAGAAGTCACCTGCACATACAGTGTAGGTACTGTTACCAGAATTTCTTCTTCAGTAGGTCCTTGGTCTTGGTGATTCAAAGAATGAATCCACAGACCACAGGTCAGCGGTAAGACAGGAGTTATTTTACAGAAAGGAATACGGAGAAAGTACTAGAGTTTCTGCCAGAGGGAAAACTTGGAACTCACCTACTGTGCATATTACAGGCGTACATGTCAAATATATTAATAGTAGAGTATAAATGTCTAAACAAAACAATTCAATACGTGAGGTGAATGATATGTTAACCAGTTTGATATAAACATTCCAAATTGTATATAAAATCAGCACATTGTATCCCATAAATGCAGTAATGTACATAGTTATGATCTAATAAAAAAAACATCTCCCCCGAGTCTTTTGTCTAGTGGTGTGGTATATATATATATATCCCAATAAGTGAATGGATACAATCCATGGATTCCCAGGCATAGGAAACTTACATGAAATTGACCAGGCCTGGGATATTGGGGGTTCCGGATCAGCTGCTGCAAGTTCACGGGCAGAGACAGAGACTGGGAAGGAGATAAGAGGGCACTCCCTGAGCTGGAAACCTGGAGATGACCCCCCAGCAGTTTTCATGTCCCTCCAGCCACTGGAGCCTCCTGCACCCCCAGCCAACCCATTGGTTCCTCTGCTGGCTGCTGCTGCACCAACACCCCCAGGGCGGAGATGGCAGGTCCTACCCTCAGCTTGGGGGAGCTAGTTGGGGCACCACCTGCCCTGAATCGGTACATGAAAGGAAAGATGCCCTGAAATTAGAAAACCCCAATCTTACACTGGGGCTGCTGACAAATCTTCCCAGAAAGAAGAATTATCATAATAATTAAAAGTATTTGCAAATCTGCCCTGGAGAGGAAAGAGAGATCTCTTTATCTGTACAATCTAGGGCATCTAGGGCACAGAGACGTTTTTTGTCTTTACTATCCTGGAATTAAGTTAATCTGCTGCTAGGGGATTATTTTCTCTTCCTTTCTAAAATCATTTGCTTACACAATCAGCTCTGAAAAGGACGTCTGGAGCAAATGGGCTGTTACCACCGAGATATGTAGAAACATAAAAGATTTGTTTAAAAATTAGCTTTCAACACCAGGCTTCTGAAAATCATGTGCCAACTCAGTTTCTGTCACTGTGGTGTGTGGTCTCCTACAGTCAGAGTTCTGTTCCCCTTCTTTTAAATTCCTTTGAACTTCCTGGTTCTTTATATTAAGGAGATCAGATGAGACTCTCCCCACAGAGCACAGAGGGAAACTTCTTATACTCTGTCTGAAGGCTCTTCTGCCTATTACTCAATGGTAGGTCAGGCCACCCTAGGAGTGTCTGTTTTTAAATTCCTGGGTAAGGAAATAGGATATCCCACTTTAATCTTAACCCTAATTTTGTTTTTGTAAATCAATTTTCACCAAAACATGCATTTATTTTATTTTATTAAATATTTTATTTGTATTAAGTCATAAATACATAAATATTTATATAAATACATAATTATATATAAATATAATAATATATACATATAATGTATATATAAATATATGAATACATAAATAAATGTGTATACATTATTGCATTTATGGGGTATAATGCTGATTTTATATACAATTTGGAATGCTTACATCAAACTGGTTAACATAGCCTTCACCTCACTTATTTAATTATTATGTTAAGACATGTATACTCTACACTTAATAATTTGACTTGTACCCTTTGCAAATATGCACCATAGGTGTGGTCCCACCATTTACCCTTCCTCTATCCAACTTGCTGTTGTATTAATGAGTGATTGCAGTTTAGGCACTTTTGGTGGAGGGGTGTTTTATCAAAGGGGAAAGGAAAAAAGGGTAAATCTTATGCCTCAAAATGCCTAACAGATTAATAATCCTATGTGAATCATTTATCAACCACAGGAAATCTGTAGGGTTAAAGTGAGGCTAAGACTAACTCAACAAGAAAACTTTTAAAAAGATGAAAATAAAATATGAAAACTAATGTTAAAAGTATTGATCCCTTTAATTTGTTGAAGCCATTTTAGTCATAGTTGTAGCAGGTGAGGATTTCATAAATGTATATACAGCTTCAAAATAAAGACTTTTCTTCCATATCATGGAGGGCCCATTTATCAATCCTGAGGATGTTGTCAGGGGGAGTAATGCCATCGAATTACTAGATGATGACCCAAGATAGAGAACATAAGTAAGGATGGGAGAAAAAAAAAAAAAAACAAATAAAAAAGTAGGGCAGTGCCTGTGGCTCAAAGGAGTAGGCCACTGGCCCCAAATACCAGAGGTGGCGGGTTCAAACCCAGCCTCAGCCAAAAACTGCAAAAAAAAACAAAAACAAAAACAAACAAACAAAAAAAACAATGCAACCCACAGACTCTCGTGATTTCTGAACACAGATGCCTTGAGAAATGACAATCATCTCAGAAAACTATTAAACAACAGAAGAACTAAGTAACGATGAGAAGAAATTACAAGCTTCTTCTAAATAGAGAAGGTTCAGAAAGCTTCAGGAGCACTCACGCAGCAGGGAAAATTATATTTATGCAATGTACCTGAAAACTTGTGATTTGCGTATCATTTTTGTCTGATTTATTAATCTTAATGAGTGCTTATTAAACACTGGAGAGAAAACCATTATTTGAAATAATAATAGAGTACAAAGTATTATTCTGCAAGTGTGTTTGACGTGTTGTACCACTGCAAATTTTCTTTCTTGCTGATTTTACTTCTCCTGTATTCTCTTGAGTTTATCCTTCCTTTTCCAGTTTCAATACTGCGATCCATTAGTCTTTTGGCCTCCAAAGTCAACTTAACTTTCAAAATGCCCCAAAAGTAATTTTCTCAAGCTTAGCGTGGCATTCAAGGCTATCTATTTCTTTATCCTAATCTATCTTTTTAGTCTTACTTTTCAATACAAATCTCATCTATCATACCTCAGCCACGGCAAGGTTGCTTCTCTGCTCATTGTTGTCTGTTGAAATCTCATTTGTCAAAGCCTAGAATTTTGGTCAATTTCCCCCTATGTATACTTTTTTTTTTGGATTATCTTCTCAAAAATTTTATATTAACTTACTGAAGGCCTTCAAAACCTTATTTATTATTTTCTTATATCTCTAGTATTTCCATGATTACTACTTATCTGTAATTGTGTCTTAGAGCTATCATTTTATAAGTTACAGGAAGTCAGAAATAATGCCGTATTTGGATGCCTTATAGAACCTAGAAAGAGCATTATGCCCTCAAGATCTTTTGTTAACTTCCATATTAGCAATTTAATTATCTAGAACCCAAGTGTTCATTATTTAAAGTAAACGGAACAGTGACCTTTCCCAAGAGCATAGCTACTAACAAGTGACATGGTACCAGACAGGCCTAAGAGAGACTTGGTAGAACAGAGACCCAGGGGGAAATGGTTGTAGCTTCAGTTTCAAGACATAGACATCATATTTCTTTCTACCCTTGACGTCTTCCAGGGGCATGGTCACTTAATCCCAGATTCCTTACTATAAGCAAATCTTAAAAATGGTTCTTAGTATTTATACAAATGTGTAATTAGAAATTACAGCTAATTCTAAAACAAACAAAAGTTACTTTATATGTGAATTACAACCCAAATTAAGTGAGGGGGAGAATCTGCACCACTATGCATGAAAAGGTTGAGTATGGTATTGTGCATATGAGAGCATCAGGTGTCCACAATATGGAATAATACAGAGGTTTATGAAACAACTTTCCTGCATTGCTGTGTATTTTATACCTTACATTCCACAGGAGCGAGCATTTATCCTTTCATAAAAAAAGAACCAAATCTACCCTCCCAGAAATAAAATGTTTTTGAAGGAATGAGCTAGATGCAGGTGGACTTAAATATCAATATGAATAGAATAATACTTTGAAAGTCATAACCAAGCAAATATTTATTTTCAGTGATAGAATCAGAAGTACAAGGTGAATATTTCCTGTGTGTATTCTATTTCTAACATCTTTGTGAATTTCTAACCGTAAGCTGTCAAAAGCTAAAAGAGACCCTAGAAGTGATCTAGGACAAACTTATTATTTTATAATAATAATAAAAAAAACCTTGCCCTGCAATAAGATAAAGCAATTTGCTCAGGTTCACACTGATAATTAAGTGTTCTCCTGACTCTTGACTCAGAGCACATTTCATTTTCCACAGATGATACATTTTATTACATTTCCTACACATACCAGAAATACACCAAATAATATGTTCAATTTTGTTTTATTTTGTAATTTCAAAATACCAAATTACCAAATATTGCACATGTCAGAGATACACTAAATACTTTAAATTTTGTTTTATTTTGTGATTTCTTATAGTCATTCATTTATTTTCCTCATTCCTTTATTTATTTACTTAAAAATATTGTTTGAGAATCAACTCTGTACTTATAATATATGGAAATGTGTGCATCAATCAATTTCCACATCTATTACCTTCTTGCCTTCACTAAGGAAGAGGGAGAAGTAATTACCCATTTAAAAAAAAAATGTCACCGAGATACACAGGCAATGAAAAAACATTGGGGCTGGTCAGTGGTGAACTCATTTACTAAGATATAGATCAGAGAACTGTAGATGCAACTTTGAAGTCCTGAGAAACTGAGCTGTGCTAAAATGGAAATAGATGAACCTTCTGAATCTGCAAGATTGATAGCCTAAAACACAGAGGAAAGAAAACATGTAAGAATGGACAGCCTTACAACTCATAACTGATACACGCCATGTTGTTCTAGCGCAGTATGTCAATCTCACGACAAACTGTTACATCCTTCAACATTGCCAGGATCTTAAAGGGAAATTTAGAGAGTTCTGAATATTTTCCCACAGGAAAAGCCACCTGAGTTCATGATCATTTTCCATTTGTAAGAGTACAAATTATTTTGTGAGACATGAGCAGATGTTCATGCATCAAGGCAAAAATCTGTTCAACTAAAAAGAGAAAGCTTTTTAAATTCTCAGAAAATAATTTCCTAACATAATCAAGTCTGGTTTCTTTTCACAGAGTCGGTTCTTTATAATAGGAAGATCCCTAAAGAAATTACTGCATAAAACACCATATAGTGTAATTATATGTAGGGGGTTGTATGTGTCTCTCCAAAAAGGTATATGGAGTCCTTACCCCAAAAACATATGAATGTGACTTCATTCAGAAACTGGGTCTTTGTGAATGGATTAAGTTGTTGCAAATGAATTGATATGTATGATCTCTTAATTTATAAGAGATCATATCCTCCTGGATTTAGGGTTCACCCCATGTAGAATTACTGGTGTCTTTATAACAGAAAAGAGAGTGAGATTTGATACATGGAGACACAGATGGAGGACAGCTATTGGAAGATAGAGGCAGAAACTGGAATTATGAAGCTACAAGCCAAAGCATCCCTTTGACGGCTGGCAGTCACCGGGGCAAGGGGAGAGTCACCAGATTCTCCCACAGAGCATCCAGACCAAGCTTCCCCAGCTGAAACTTCACTTCAGACTTCTGTCTCTCATATTTGTGAGAGAATAAATATTGGTCATATTGAGCCCCCTACATTGTGGTAATTTAATATGGAAATCAGTACATTATATAATCTCATTTTTTATATAATCAATAGTTGTTTTAGGCAAAAAAGCAAACTCAAACTTCTTAAACTTTTTGTACACACTAATTCAGAGTAACATGATTGAATCTACTTGTGAATGATTTGGGTCTTAAGTAGTAGTCTACATCTGGGGTGCTTTTTGATAACTATTCTAGATGCCATAATTTACATAGTGACAAAAAATCTACATATTATAAGATTATATGTTCTGAGTTTATGGAAGTATGTTTGTTGTTGTTGCTTTTGTTTTCACTCTTAAGATAAATGATACCTGAAGCAGTGAACTAACCACAAATACAGTTTCCTCGGTTGCTATGGTTTTAATGTTTGTGTGCTCTCCAAAACTCATGCTGACACTTAGTTCCCAATGTAGCAGTATAAATGCATGTCTATGTAACTAAAAGCCCTACTAGTTAGCTCCCCAAATGGTCCTGTCTGTCAAGGGTACACCTACTTGTCTCAACATCATCGTTTGTAAATTGATAAATGCCAGGTTACTGGGTTTTGATCTAGACAAAAAGCTTCTGATTCACTGCTGTTTTGTTGAATAGGTTTCTAGAAGTTTTACTAGAAGCAAAAATGCGCAAAACCTGGCCTCTGCTTTTCTAGAAGTCTAAATCTTTTTCTGCCTCTGAAGTCAAGATCTTTTAGGCTCCACTAAACCACTCATGTGGTCACTGTCATGGGCTAATCTAGGAACTTAGCTACACTTCCTCTCCACTTACTTGATATTGCACCTGCTGCTTGTAGCTTTTTAATTTTTTCTTCTTTAACTCCTTCGTTTGCCTTTTCTCTTGCCCATTCTTAAGGTATTGGCTTCAATGTTACATACTCTAAGGAGCTTGTCATAACCCCCCAAGTCTGGCTTCAGAGTTCCTTCCCTGTACTCAGTAAGCAATTATCCCTGCCATAGTATGTTTGCTTCTTTGTTGCCATTATGCTGTCTCCTTCACAAAAGTGCAAGTTCAAATACAGAAATTAGTGTCTTGGTCACCTATTTATCTCTTATTCTTAAGCACCTCTCTTGTGCGTACGTGCATGCTCAAATAATTTTATTTTAAATAAATGAAAAAATGTCATACTAAAAAGAGTAGAAACATTGGAGTCAAATACATTTATATTCACATGGTAGCGTATTGCATGACCTTGGGTAAATTACTGAATTTATATTAACCTTGATTTCCTCATCTGGCAAAATGAGGATTAATAGCTGTCATTCCTTGTGTGAGTCATTCAGATATTAATTCATTTTTTCCAACAAATGAATTTCTACTTCTGCTTTCATACTATGTCAGACACGGCTCTGGGGATGGGAAAACAGGATTGTACAAAAGAGTCAAAGTGCTTGCCTTCAGAGGCACAAAGCACTCAATAAACAAGATGGATGACATATAGAGTGTGGCAGGTGGTGATAAGTCCTAAGAAGAAAAATTAATTACAGAACAGGAATAGGAAGAATTGATAAGGGGGGATTGCAATTTTAGATAATGTAGCGAGGAAAACCTCACTGAGAGGGTGCCATTTGTGTAAAAATGTGAAAAAGATTCAACAGTGAACTATGCTAATAACTAGGAGAAGAACATTCTTTATGGACAGAGTGGGGTACTTGTAGCGAATAATTTGCCAGGATAATCCAGCAACACCGAACATGGTACATGTACACGGAAATTCTCAGGAAATGTTAATAATTGCCTCACACACATTTCTTTCCATACTGATATTTGTGATTTCCAATACATAGTCATCAGTTACATATTATACTGTTTCTCCTTGAAAAATGCCTACATCTTATAGCCTACTGCAAGATTCAATCTATCATTTATACTGTGCAAATGTCTATGTATTTTGATTTATCCAAAGGGAAAGTTAGAAGTGAACTGCTCAGGTGGCAAGGAGGCACTAATTCTTTTTCAGTTTTCTAGGGACAATGATAGAACATCAATATACAAAGGAAGAATTCCATTAGGAAACTTTAACACTGCTAAAACTCTTCATTTTGAGGGGAGATAATGACCACCCATGGAGGCAGTCTCTCAATATCTAATCATTTTCACTCTGAGTTTTTATACTCATAGATTTATGGAGAATTCAGACCCAAGTATTCTTGGGTCTTCAGCAACTTGAGTGAGAAGAGATAGTGTTGAAAAACTAGAGAGACCTCTTTATCATCTTGATTCAGCTGGGTCTTCTATTACTTCTGTGCTACCCTTGAGACCCTGTGAGGTGAGCAATACTCATGTTTGGGATTTGGTCTCCTTAAGACCACTACACTGACCTCAGAACAGGTGTGGGCTTTCAGGAACAACAGCCAAAGAGGTAGGGGTCTTAGGTATAATATCAATTTTATTTCCTTCCCATATCTCTTGTGAAGCAAGCAATGAGTAGACAGCTATTTTGTAGAAGAGGAAAAGGAAAATGATGAAATACAAGGAGAAAAATATAACTTACCATGCTACGTTTTATTCAACCAAGTGTAAACAGGAATATCTCCAGGAGTATTTATACTGAGTTGTAGTCAGTAAGTATTCAAATTCATAAGTTACATCAGTTACAAGTTGCATCAGCCTCTCTCCTCCCTTCCAATATGATTTCCTTTTACCTAGCAATGACCAAGTTCTTCATAAATATTTTTTGAAATATCTTGGAAAAACTCCTTGGCCTAGGCAAAGAATTTGTGATTAAGACGACAAAAGCAAATGAAAGAAAAACAAAAATAAATGGGATTTATTTAAATGAAAAACCTTGTGAACAGCAAAAGAAATAATTAACAACAAACAGACAACCTACGGAAATAGAAAAAAAAAAACCTTACAAACTATACATCTGACAAAAGGATTAATATCCAGAATCTATCAGGAACTTAAAAAAATTAGGTAGAAATACCTACTTAAATATTTTATTGTATATTAGAAAATAAACTTACATTTTGCCTTGTCACTTTCTTTTGCATCAATAATTAGCAATTGAGAAAATATGAAAATAGTTGTAATCCATTTATCTTCTTCGATAGTTTCTAGGTTTACCATAGTAAGTTTGCCAGAACGTGGCTCAGAAGCAGTCACTTTAAAGCAGAAAGTAATAAATGATTCTCAGAGATGAGAACATTTTTGAAAAACTTTGCAGTGGCATTTTCTTCCATCATTTGACTTCTGCCAACAAAACAGAGGAATTTTCTGAGTGTGGTTTGTATATCCTGCTTGAGATCACAATGTTCCCATTATATTCAAAGAGAGAATAAAGGCAGAAATATTAGGAGTTATTCTGATATCATATTCCAGTAGATTCAAACTGTTTGCACTTTCACTGCCAAATCTCAGGTGAATCAGCTCTTCCCTATGATTCTTTTGCATTAACTCATTTACATGAACAAAAGACTTCTCTAATTCACAATTTTCTCTCCTTTCTGTGAATTCCTATAATACTATTTTTAGATTGGACAGTATGTTATATAATTAATCTTTATTTTGTATTTATTTATTGACACACTATACTTATCCACATTTGTAGAGTACAATTTGATGTTTCAATACATATCCATGTTGTATAATGATCCAATCAGTGTGGTTAGGGTATCCATCACTTTACGCATCTATCATTCTTTCTGGTAAGAAGATTCAAAAGCTTCTCTTGTAGATATTTTGTAGTATACAAGATTTTACTATTAACCACTGTAGTACGTAATAGAATACCTGAATTTATTTCTCCTATCTAATTATAATTTTGTACCCATTGACTAACCTCTCTCAGTTCTCCTCTCTGCTTTCCGGTCTCTAATAACCACTGTTCTACTCTCATCTTCTATGGATCTAGTTTTTTTAGTAATTTCATATATGAGTGAGATCATCTACTACTTGCCTTTCTCTGTTTGGCTTATTTCACACAATATGACGTCCTCTTGGTTCATCCATGTTTTCACAAATGGCAAGGTTTCATTCTTGTTTATGACTAAGCAGTCTTTCAATGTGAAACATACCACATTTTTATTATTAGGTCATTTCAAAAATTTTGTCCGTTTTTATGAGTCTACTTTAAACTGTAATATCTCAGTGAATATTTATTCAATTTAATTGAAATAAGCGCCATTTGAATCAGTGCACTTTTGCCAACGTAACACAAGTTGATTAATTCCATTGGCATAAAAATTGGGTGCTCGGGATTCGATGAAGTCAACGAAGGCCGTTTTTGCTAGGTCCTGACTGGCAAAGGTTCTACTGG
>CAUYPK010137373.1:0-97588 GCA_963574355.1 Loris lydekkerianus
GAAAGCTATAATTTAGCTTCATAGTAGGGCTGAGTACATTGGATACTTTTTCTTCCATTCCTGAGATACTTTGCTAAGGAGAATATGTTCCAGCTCCATTCATGTAAACATGAAGGAGGTAAAGTCTCCATCTTTCTTTAAGGCTGCAAATATTTCAGCCTATTTGTTGATAATGGATATAATAGTGACAAAGAGAGTCTGGAGAGCAGAGAATGATGTTTGGGACAGGGCAGGAGTAGAGGAGAGGCTCTGGAGAGAGTGGAAGAAAAGGAAGGGTAACATCTCTGGGCTTTGTGGAGCAATAATGGCGACAGTGCAGCTTTCCAGCACAAGGAGCGAAGACAGATGGAAAGCTACCAGAGGCTGTAGCACAAACCTCCAGGGGAGTCCCAAAGCACCAGCCTTGGGCGAGTGAGGTGACAGCTTGCCACACACCCAGGCCTCCTGCTGCTGTGTGCTGACGGCCACTCCTCGCAGCACCAGGCAGGCCCTGCCTGCACTGAGGGTGACACACACGTGAGGATTGTAAGACGAGGCCCTCAGGGCTCGGTTCACAATAATAACATTGTACAGGCCTTTTACTCATGACTCAGTGTGTATTGTGTGTCTGATTGAGAAAAAGATCAGCTTTACCTACAAGTGCTAACGTGCTGGCTGAGTTGAAAGGAGGGCACAATTACATAAGAAATGAAAACATGTGGGGAGCAAGCAGTTCACCTCCTTGTATGGGACAGGCTGAATCTGCAGAGGAGAGGTGCCAGGTGGCTCCTTTGCCAATGGGGAGAATAGCTGTGGTTGGCCTTGGTGGTGTTTTGTTTGTTCTGTTTTTGCCCCAGCGTTTGGCAGAGTCCTCTATAGCCAGTGAGGCCCCTGAACCCTGCCTGACACCAAATTGCATCTTCAAATATCATTCTTGTTTTACTTTGTTTGGGAAGGACTGTGTATCAACAAGGGGAAAGGGAAATAGTAATTAAATTTTGTTTCATGTGAAAAGCTTATGCACTAGGCCTGCAGGAAATAGAATGTAATGTTTAAAAGTGAGGACTCTGGGACTAGACATAGGTCTGAGCCTTGGCCTTGTCATGCCTCACACGTGGGACCTTTGACAAGTTACTCAAACTCTCTCAGCCTTAATTTTATACTTCTGCAAAATGGGTAAAGAGTTCATGTGAAGGACGGCGCCTGTGGCTCAGTGGGTAGGGTGCCAGCCCCCTATACCGAGGGTGGAGGGTTTGAACCCTGCCCAGCCAAACTGCAACAACAACAAAAAACTAGGGGGTTGTGGCAGGTGCCTGTAGTCCCAGTTACTGAGGAGGCTGAGGCAAGAGAATCTCCTAAGCCCAGGAGTTGGAGGTTGCTGTGAGCTGTGACGGCATGGCACTCTACCAAGGGTGATAAAGTAAAAATCTGTCTCAAAAAGAAAAAAAAAAAACAATAAAAAACTAAGTTCATGTGAGAATGTGAGAGATACTGCAGGCAAATAGTTCAGCTTAGAACCTGGCACATAGAGCCTAATCAGTGTTAGTCAGTATTATCTGTGAAATGGGGAAGTAACATCCCCCAGTTCACGTAAGAGATGCCACATCTGAAACAAAACGTTAGCAAGATGAAAACTCTTTGAAAAGCACTTATTAATTTAATATCTATTTTATATTATATGCAGTGTGGTGTGGTAAAAACAATATTGGATGAGAGTTAGAAGGCTTAGATTCTGATCTCTGAACCCTCATTTCTCCATCTTTTATGAGTTGGTTAAATGAAGCCCCATTTGATGTCCCTTCCAGCTCTGATAGTCCACAACTCCAGTGCCCATTTATTCCCCTATCTACATGGAGCAGGAAGGCCAGAGACCCCCCACACTCACCACTGGCTCCAGACACCTTAGTGATTGTCTTAAAAAAGTAAAGAAAGAAAATGACTCACACACACTTGGAAGATATCCCAGATACTTTAAGTGGGAGGAGGGGAGGAAAGTTGAAGAACTATACATTGGGCGGTGCCTGTGGCTCAAGGAGTAGGGCGCCGGCCCCATATACTGGAGGTGGTGGGTTCAAACCTGGCCCCGGCCAAAAACTGAAAAAAAAAACCCAAAACTATACATAAATCTAACATATAAACATTCCATAATACTCTTCAAAGTATAGACTTGTCTATATTTTGTAGGAACAATGTAGGGACTGTATCTTGTGGAAGATTAGGAGAAATTTTATGCTGGGTGAGGTGGCGCACACCTGTAATCTTAGCATCCTGGGAGGCTGAGGCGGGTACATTGCTTGCGCTCAGGAGTCTGAGATCAGCATCAGCAAGAGTGAGAACCTTATCTCTACTAAAAACAGAAAAACCAGCCAGGTGTTCTAGTGGGTGCCTGTAGTCCCCAGCTACTCAGGAGACTGAGGCAAGAGGATCGTACAAGCCCAAGAGTTTGAGGTTGCTGTGAGCTATGATGACAACAGGGCACTCTACCCAGGGCGACAGAGTGAGACTTTGTCAAAAAAAAAAAAAAACAAAACAGAAATTTTACTTTAGATTTTTCACATTTCTGTATCATTTGAACCTTATTCTGTAAGCATATTTTATTTGATTATCAAAATAATAATAATAATAAAGATATAAAAACAGTGTGCCAGCTGGGGTGGCTCATACCTATAATCCTTACACTCTAGGAGGCCAAGTCAAAAGGATGATTGCTTGAGCTCAAGAGTTTGAAAATAGCCTGAGGAGGAGGGAGACCCTGTCTCTACTAAAAATAGAAAAATCATCCAAGTGTGGTGGTACATGCCTATAGTCCCAGCTGAGGTGGGAGGATCACTTGAACCAAGGAGTCTGAGGTTGCAGAGAGCTATAATGACACCACTACACTCTACCTAGGGTGACAGAGCAAGACTTTCTCTAAAAAATAAATAAATAAATAAGTCATTATAGACAATTTGGAAGAAGAAAAAGAAAAGTCATTTACAATCCACTAGAAATACTGCCATTAGCATTTTAATTTATATCCTTTCAGTCTTTTTTCTATATGCGTGTATCACATGAAAACATACATATATATTCACAAAATATAACCACGTTGTCCATACTGTTTTATAACTTTCCTCTCTTAACAATACATTGTTTATATTTTTCCATGCCATTAAAGTTTCTTCTAATCTATAGCACGATTTTAATGATGGCTTGTTTTTCCCGAATGTATGCAGTCAGCCTTCTGTTGCTGCACATTTTGGCTGTTCCTAGTTGCCCCCCTTTGTAGTATTGACAGGCTTTTGGAGAATAATGAAATGCTGAAACTTTGGCTTGGTTTCTCTCTTTGGATAGAGTCTTTTCTTCTTCCTCTTTATATCCTTTAGCTTTTGGGTGGAGGCCCAGAGAGCGCCACAAGGGGTGGTGTGTGTTTAAGAAACTCAGCGAAAGAAACAAACTGATTGCAAAGAGCTTGGAACCAAGCGTGTTGGGAAAATGCTGAGCATTGTAATGGGCCTAATGCTGCTCCCATGGGAGATGCCATCTCGCTAGCCCTCCGAAGTTCTGGCAGGAGTTTTAACTCCTCTCCTCCAGCTGACGACAGACAAATATTCATCACTTCAACAGTTAGGTACAACCCCCAGGATGTTTCCTCACACATTGGCAATGCCTACCAGCTCATCTTTGAAGATGGAAAGTGCGTATGGTGACAGCAGCAAATCAGGGCGATGGGCTTTCAGTACCATCCAAAGGGATAGACTCTTGGACAGCGCCAGACCCTCTTCCCTGACCCTCCCCTGACTGGCTGTTGGTCCAGTGGTGACTCAAGAAGGAATGCCACTGACGAGCCAGGGGCATGCCGGAGAATTACTCAGCACATGCCAACAAGTAACCTCATACGATAATCAAACGCCAGCCAATCTACCAGCGCTTTGCGTAACAGCATATTTGGATTTGGGGATTAGCTTTCAGGCCTGGAGTTTCATGTTTGCCTGAGCTTACTCCCTGCCTCCCAGGGCCCCTCCTGCGTGCCCTGCCTCTGCTTGCAAGTGCAGAGGGCAGTACTCCCAAGAGCCAGAGCTTGGTTGTCCCCGGAGGGCACAGCTCTGCCAGGGATTGGCTGATTCTCATCTGGCTGCCCCTCTCTTTCCAGCCAGTGCCACTTCTTCATGTACGCTGTTTCTTACCAATGGGGCAGTAATGTGGGTGGCAGGTGCTTCCTTTTATTGCTGGGACATTTCATAGTCATCCCAGGTATTGGTATGGCCTTTGACACACCTTCCCAACAAGAGAGAGGTTTATTGACTGACGACAGCTGATATAACAAAATTCTATGCAGTCACAGCTGTAGGAATCGGCAAAGTATTACCACATCAACAGGTGTGTGGGTTGTCCAAGAGACTCAGAAAGCACGGGAAAGCCCACAATTGTTGATGCTTTTTACTCCTGGATCTGGCCGTTCTCAGGCAAGTACTGTGAGAGCCGATGGTTTGATGAAGCTAATTTATCTAAAGCCCCTCTGAACTTGAGGCCAAATGACCTGGATGGTCCACCTGCCTCATCTGTACTACCTTGAGTATGTAAGAGTTTCCTCAAGGCCTTGGGTACTTATGTACTTAAGGTTATATTGACCATAAAGTGTTCAAACAGCAATACCTTGGGTGATAACCAAGGGCTAATGATCTTATTCATAATCTTCCAATGAAGGATTGTTTAGATTCAAACTCTAAGTGAGAAGAAATTGGTCACATTATACAGGGGTTTTTAAATGTCCCTACATTTGCCACAGTGCTCAGAGTGAGCTCTGGTCTCACCAGGGGACTGGTGTTGCAGGGTCACTCAACAAAGCTACATTAGAGGGACACAAAGTCTTCCCTGGGAATAAGCTTATCAGAACTCAGGACCTCAACACAGTGCTTTAAAAAATAAATAAAGTAGTAGTTAAACATCCTGAAGCAAGAAACTGACGTTCCAATGCAGACCTAATAATAAGGCTCCATGTCATGTTCGCATGTTCTCCAAAGCAGGTACAGTTAGATTTCCCTCACGCCATTGGTTAAGGGTGACCACCAGTTCTTTAAGAAGAAACTGAAGGTGGATATCTGAAAGTATTATCTAATGTGCTTATTGTCAATGGTGAGTTCAGTCATTCTCAAAAAAAACAAAATCTCTTTAAAAAGAACGCTTCAGATGCAAGACAGCTGGCTTCCCATGGGAGCGTGCTGGAGGCCGCATATTACATTTCTAATCATCTTTGATTGGTGGAGTAGTTACCATAAGCAAAGCCCACCTACCTGAGTTGAAAAATTTATGGACAAGAAGTTATCATTGAAATTAAATGGTGGCAGACATGTCCAAGGTATATTGCAGGGATTTGATCCCTCTGAATCTTGTAATAGATGAATGTGTGGAGATGGCAACCAGTGGGCTACAGAACATTAGAATGGGGCAATACGAGGAAATGGGATCAGCATGTTAGAAGCCTTGGAAAGAGTATAAATAGTGACGGGCCAGCAGAGAAATACACTCCCCTCTCTAAAGAGCCTGTTTTACTATGGCCTCAAAGCTGGGTCGTGTACATTTTTACATTCCACTTTTTGTTAAATAAACTTTTCTAATAGTCAAAAACATAATATCAAAAGAACCCCTCTAAGTTTTGTTAACTGCAGATATATCATGGCTGGGTAGAATCTTTGCTGTGTGTTAAATTTTAACTACGGTTGAGAGAAAGTAGAGTAAGCTCAACATGAGGAGTTATCACTCGTTTTTGTAGGATTGGATATTGTTGCAAACCAAGGTTGTAAGGAAAGTGAGACATTTATTTTTTTATTTTTTATTTTTTTGCAGTTTTTGGCCAGAGCTGGGTTTGAACCCACCACCTCTGGTATATGGGGCCGGCACCCTACTCCTTTGAGCCATAGGCACTGCCCAAAAAATTTATTTTAAAATGAAAAATATACTACTTGTATTTTACAAGTGCAAGAGGAGAGCATAATAATTATCAATGCTTTATCGGTAGTGATAAACTTCCAAAAACCTCAACAAATTGAACCTACATTACCTGTGTACAGAATATAAAATGTGGCCTCTGGTGATAATAATGAAAGGAAAAGATAAATATGGTAAATTTTCTTGCATTGTTTATTATAGAGATTAACTAACCCAAAGCCCCCAAATTACAAAGACAATGTTTAAAGGTTTAAGCAGTTTACTTCAAAGAGCTATTTCTTTTATATGATTTGTGTGAAGAGCATTAAAAAATTGTAAAGTCCCACTGCACGCATTAATAACCACCACACCCCCACCCCCCCCCCAAGCTCAGAAGGAACACTGCAGAGCTTAGAGGGAAAACCCAGCTGTTGGTGTCTGTGCTGACTTCCAAGGCTAGCTGGGAAGGATCCAGTCCCAGGAAGGACCCAGCAGGACCTTGGAGCAGCTCAGCTCTGGTAGGCAAACATCAGCCAGCAGATAGAGTGGCTCAGCTTTGCCACACCTTGCTGCCCCCCCACCCTCCTTGCAGGCAGAGTTGGGAGCTGCTGACTGCAGTAGGCAGGCACGGGGTGCCCAGTCATCTCTCAGTCATGCTTGCCCAGCGATCAGGGTTTTCTTAAAGCATTTCTAATATCATACCATCGCCTTTAAGGAAACCTTACAAACGTGAATTGAGCAGCAACGGGGAACAAGGTATGATGCCCCCTGGCACTTGCCCCGCTTTTTTTCTTTAGCTTGCTCTCCTCCTATTTATTGGGCAATTACTTTGATTTTTAAATTTTTCCAAAGTAACTATTAAATAAGAAGTCTGTCTTCCCTAGTCCAAACTACAAAGTGAACTTTCTCCACTCTTGCTCTTTAAGGAAAAGTTGCTGGCTGCGTCACGTGCCTGTCTGTTGATACATGTTTTATAAAGAGCAAATGCTGCACACACATCGGGCAGTGCCCCTCCCCGACAGAAGGCTGGGCTCCACATGCGTGTGTCAAGTGATGGGAAGGTTGCCACAGTAATAATCTCTGTTTAGTCAATAGTGAGTGAGTGTGTGTGTGGGGAACCGCCCCAATGGGATTATTGCAATTTAGAGGAATCCCTGGGTACTTTTAAAGCCCTGGATCACAGTTAATATATTTCAAAGTGCTGTCAATGACAGCGTATTTGTTGCCATTTCTTGAAAATTCTCCTTTCTAGAAGGGCCCCTGTATGCCTGCTGCTTCTGCTTTCTTAGTTGCTGGTGTGTTCCCCACATTTAGAATTCACTGGTGTTGTCTAAGGTAAGTCTTGACAAGAGTGGGAGGAGGATGAACATCATGGGGTGAATGTGGGAAGTGTGAGAGGGAAGGTGAGCTTCATTCTGTAAAAGTGTCAATAATTCTTACTCTTTTCCTAGGTCTGTCAACTTCTGTCTATGTGACTTGTGAACCCTCTCTGCCACAGTTTTCTCACCTGTAAAATCAGAATAACAATTGGGAGTTGTGGGGGCTAAGGGCCTGGTGATTTTTAAGTGGTCAGAGCAGCATCTGGCACATAGGAAGTACTCCTGGGCATATTCTAGTCAACACACACGGAATCTGCTGGGGCCTCCCCATGGAGAGTAATTCTTCCTATCAACACCATCGCACACTATTGAAAAGACTTTGGTGCACTGGGGCCAATTGACATTCAAATTTCCCCTTCCACCTTTCTGATCATATCAGCTTCCTTCTACCATACTCAGTATCTTTCCTTTATCTGCTCTAAGCCTTAGATAACATATCATGTTATTGAGCCCAGAGGAATTTGTATTTTAACAAGGATCAAAGCCAAAAGTGAAAAAGTGTCACCTGGGGGGATTTCAGAAGGTGAGGGTGGAAGGAGTTTCCAAGCCCCTCTCGTCCCACATCCCAGCTTGTTTCCTTTTCTAGCAGAAAGTCACTCAGGATCAGTCGCACTTTTCTCTGAAGTCCTGCTCCTCCTAAATCTGACAATGTGGAAGACAGAACTCTGATCCAGACTGATGATAAAGCACCTAGTGGAAGTGGTGCAGGTGGGTTGAGTAACTCTACTGCCTTGGGTGTTGGCTTGGAGGTGCCACCAGCACCTTAAGGGAACAAAGCCTATTCTTTGGCCTTAGGAACTTCACAGTTTAATGGAAGGGACAAAACACATATCCATAATAATCAGATAATGTGTGCTAAAAAGTAAGAGACAAATGTGTTGACAGAAGACAGCCTGAGGGGTTTAGAGAATGGGAGGGTTTCTCAAGAACTTGAAGCATTGGAGGTCTTCCGGGGCTTGGTTGTGTGTGCACTGCTTGAAGGCTGAGGGATGAACTGAAAGTGGGGTGGCCCAGTCCTGTCTAGCTGGGCAACGCAACACTCCTGCACGGGGAACTTCACTGGAGAGAAACGGCAGCTTGAGTCAGCTATTTGACATCATTTTTAGATTTTCATTTAACTTCTCTCTTCGACAGCAGACAGCCCTGTTCATGGGTGGTCTGCCACGCCACTTCCTGCCAAGCCCCAGCAACTTCACTCTAGGTGGAGGGCTGGAGATACTGGATCTTATTTCAAAAAGAGTGGGGGAAATTGAAACCAGAATGGCTTAGTGATGAACTTTAAAGGAATCATTTCATCTTCCAGCACTGGTTTCCTGAGACTGGTTTCTTGGAGCTTGGTTGGTGGGTGTGTGTGTGTGTGTTGAGAGTTAACCACTCGGAATGGAAGTCCTTTCATAATTCAATGTAGTTATGCAAACATAGCCCACTGATGTTAGCAAATAGAGACCAGATGCAAATAACCCGTTCAGGCATAACACAGAGTAACTGGCAGGAGCTGCAGCAACCAGCTCCCTACCCACTACCCTATTACCTCATAAGAATTCCTTCCATTTGGAAATAAGCAACAGGAAAAGAAGGAAAAAAATGGGATTACTAAGATGTTTCAAACGTTTCAAAATGACAGCAGTAGTAAAGTCTCCTGGATCACATAAGGTCGCCATGTAAACAACTGGAAAAATGTCAGTTCTGTGGAACCAGACATGTGTCCCTAAGAGGGATCAGGTATCTCCATCTCACGAATACGGGTAACAGAAGGAAAGATTAATTACAGCGGGAAAATACTCCAAACAGACGTCATGTATCAGAGATCATAGTCAGGTGCTCACAAGAAAACTTGGATCCCTACAACTCATTGAATAGGGTGTCAGTCGCTAAATGTGGCAAAACTTTATGATGTTCCCTGGGGCTCTGGATGTTTCCACTGTTCTGCACAGACAGCCAAGCAGTGGATGGGCGAGGCCTAACACAGGGAATCCTAGAATGGCAATGGAGCTGCCATTTTCTGTAGAAAAGAAAGTTTCTGTGGAATAAAAGAAGATGGGTAATATAAACAAGTTCACAGGATGTCCCCAGACCTGTGAGGTGACTATCATGGCTGCTACTTTTCCCAAAATGCCATTGCCTTTGGAACAGCTGTTTGATCAAGAGGCTGAAGAATTTCCACTGTGTAGTGGGTCAAATTTTCTACTGTTAGAATTATTCTTTTATTTTGAAATGGAGTCTCACTTTGTCACCCTCGGTAGAGTGCTATGGTGTCAAAGCTCACAGCAACCTCAAACTCTTGGGATCAAATGATTCTCTTGCCTCAGCCTCCCAAGTAGCTGGGACTACAGGTGCCCCCCACAACGCCCAGCTATTTTTAGAGATGAGGTCTTGCTCTTGCTCAGGCTGGTCCAGAACTGTGAGCTCAGGCTATCCACCCACCTCAGCCTCCCAGAGTGCTAGGATTATGGGCGTGAGTCACTGCGCCCAGCCTACTGTTAGAATAATTCTTAATTTTTAAAGTTATTTTTTATGGGAGGTCAGGCTTTAGGACTGTGGGCCCAGAGAACCTTCACAGGTAGCTGAGAATAAAGAGAAAAGTTAAATTTGAAAAAGGAGGCAGTGATGCTTTAAGTTAGAGAAAACAGACTCTGGGAAAACATTTGGGTGAAATCTTCCTAATTCAGCTGTGGGGCAGAATTTGAGGCAAACCAGCAAGTCTGCAGAAGAGTGCTCGGTAGGTGTTGGTGAAATGAAATGAATATTGACTGAACCCCAAGCTCCTTCTGTGAGGTTCTTCAGCACGTCAATGTAGTTAACAGCACGTCATTCCTAAAGCCTACCCCAAATTCCTTCCCCAGCAACTTTAGCTCATTCTTTCCCTTCCTGCTCTGAGAAGAAACAGGAAAGATGCTGATATTGCTTTTCCTACATCTCTATTAAACTTGCCCTTGATCTCTTGAGCACATAATTCGTGGACTAAATAACCCCCAATTTTGTAAGCTTTTCCTTCTAAAAGGTAATTTCACAAACATTTCCATATGCCAATCTTAAGAGTCACAAATGTTTAGAAATAACTTCCACATTACCATCCAGACAGAGCCATCCTGAGATAAATAGTGAGCTTTGTTCCTGAAGGGGCTTCTGCTTCTCATTGAGATCCCGGTGTCCCAGGTAGTCAAGGGCGGCACTGGAGGTTTCTGTCTTCTCTTGAGCCTGGAAGGAGTGGCTGAGGAGATGCACCCTTGCACTGATGGGAGAAATGCCTGATAGGAACAGGCTGAGGCTGAGGAAGTGAGTAGCATTTCCCAAATCTACCAGACCAGTGAGCTTTATTTGTGTGCTTGGAGCTATTATTAGCAAAACAACGGGTAGAAAGTGGACCAGGGAGAAAATGAAGAAATGACAGACTTGTTTTTTGAAAGTAAGAGAAGAAGTTCTTTTTTTCAAACTTTCCTAGCAGGTCCTCACAAAGGGAAGCGGAGACTTTCACTTGAGAAAGATGCATCTTCCAACCGTGGCGCCTGGGGAAGCACCGTGAGTTGGCAGGGTGAGCTTGCTCGTGCACAGGCTCCCTCTCAGGTGCAGTGGCCAAGCCAGGAGCGCAGGGCCCTCTAGGAAGGACAAGAAGGGCGAATTGAGTAGAGACCGCCTTAAAAATCCTCAAGCCACCTGTGAATCACGGTCCCTGCCAAGGAGGTGCTCAGGAGTATGGTGGTGAGGGAGTTGTTTTTAAAAGAGTAACAGAAAAGACTCTGGCTAGGGCTGTGCTGTCCAATACGGTAGCCACTAACCACATGTGGCTATTGAAAGGCACCTGGTCTGGCTGAGATGTACTATCCATGTAAAATATACCCCCAAATTCAAAGATGTGGTATGAAAAAAAGTAAAATATATTAGTAATCATTTTTCATTTTGACTCCTTGTTGAAATGATAGTATTTTGAATAGATAGAGCTAAATAAAATATATGATTAAAATTAGTGCTATACCATGGAAGAACATGTTAAAAGGGAACATGTGAAATGAAAGCAGCCAACACAAAAGGCCACACATTGCCAGACTCCATTTATACAAAATGGCCAATAGGCAAAGAATTAGGGACATTAGTGGTTGCCTGTGGGTGAGGGGTTGGAGGAATTTGGGGAGTGCTAATGGTATGGAGTTTCTTTACGGGCTGATATAGTGCTGGTTGTGCAATTCTGTGAGTATACGGAATTGTCCACTTCATATGGGTGAATAGTGTAGCATGTGAATTATTATTTACATATTTCAATAAAGCTGTTTAAAATCAACAAATCTGGATGCAAAAAATCCCCCCCCCTTTTAAAGCAATTTAAAAATATGACTACTAGGAAATAGAAAATTGCCTAACTGGCTGGCATGATATTTCTATTAAACCTGCTGGACTAAGGGGAGCAAGGGGGAAGAAATGCAGGTCGAGTGGGACCCCTGGTGAAGACCACACACAGAACAGAAGATCAGCCAGAAATACTCACCTTCAGTGCAGGAACAGAAGAAAGGAAAGGTTGAGGGAGAAGGTCTGGAGGGAAAGAGGGAAACTCCTGGACTGGAGCCAGCCTTCATGCCAAGGGCTGGCAACTGGCTAAGACTGATGGCAAACTAGAATTTCCAGCCCCTAAGCAACTGGGGGCTGTCTTCAGTCACTTCTTATCAGCCTACTGATAAAAGGCTGGGCGGAGCTGCCCTGCCTTTAACAGGTGCTGCTCCAACGCCTCAGGTCCTGGCCCAGCAGCTTTGGGGCTGAGAAGATCCCCATCTTGACTCACCTGTAATGTATTTGCATACCTGTAACCCAGCCACAGCCTCGGTAAACTGCAGCAGAAAGCTTTGACCTGTCCTGGAGAAGATGGGAACTTCTTCAAGAAGTATGGACCAGTCAACGGAGTGACTCGGGTCTGTAATCTCAGCACTCTAGGAGGCTAGGGCAGGTGGATTGCCTGAGCTCATGAGTTCGAGACCAGCCTGAGCAAGATCCTGTGTCTAAAAAAACTAGTTGGGCGTTGTGGCGGGCACCTGTAGTCCCAGCTACTCCAGAGGCTGAGGCAAGAGGATCGCTTGAGCCCAAGAGTTTGAGATTGCTGTGAGCTATGGCACCACGGGGGACAAAGTGAGACTCTGTCTCAAAAAAGAAAAAGAAAGTAAGGGCCACAGGCACTGTCTGGCCTGTTTCCTTAGCGTTAGTCAGAGGCTTGGCTGGATGAAGCTGAAGGGAAGTCTTGGGGGCCTGCTTGGCTTCCTGTCCCCAGCCCAGGTTTCTTCCCAGTTCAATTCTACCCTGCACCACTCCCACCCCTAGCCCAAATGTGGCTCACTGGATGCTGGATAAAGAAGCCACACTTAGGGTGTGGCCCCCTCACCCCAAATAAAGAACCTCCTGCTTTGTCTCTGGAGACCTGGAAGATGATTGTACTGAAGGGTGGAACAGGTGAATTAGCCAGATGAACTGTAACCCCAAGGCCTGGTTTTGGGGGAGAAGGGAGAAGAGAAAATCAAATATACTGTACTTGGAAATGGCCGTTTTGATTTTAAAATTACCATGTGAATGTGGGGCATTATTCTGTGTTTGAGCTATGTCCTGAATTTTCTCCCACTGCAGTAAACATTAGTTTTTCTCTTGATTGATTGTGTATCAGGTTTCTGTGGACAGGGTGGGTGGCAAGCCAAGAAAATAGAGTAGGCAAAGTTCAGGGACCTGGAATCATCGGCTAAGGCAGGGGTCCCCAAACTGCGGCCTGCGGGCCACATGAGGCGGCGTGATTGTATTTGTTCCTGTTTTGTTTTTTTACTACAAAATAAGATATGTGCAGTGTGCATAGGAATTTGTTCATAGTTGTTTGTTTTTTAACTATAGTCCAGCCCTCCCAACGGTCTGAGGGACAGTGAATTGGCCCCCTGTTTAAAAAGTTTGAGGACGCCTATAAGGCAAAGTCACCGTTCCTGTTTTCTCCTCCTGGTGCAGTAACAGCAGAAAGTTGACGGTGTTCAGTGAGGGCATAGGAAACACAGATGAGAGTATTGTCTGCAGGCCTGTGAGCTCCTGAAAGCTTGTTCACCTCTGTATCTCCACCACAGGGCCTGGCACACACCAAGTACTCAGAATATTTATAGTATGGATGGACAGACGGATGGAGGTAACACCCCGCAGTTACTTGTTTAACATTTGTGTTATATTGCGGTTTCATGTTTGGAGTGACGAAGAGGGAGGGCTTCACGGATTTCCTTTTGTGACAGGAAAATAAATTCTGGCTGTGTTAAACTAAAACTAATGTAATAGCGTATTGCATATTTGGTTTTGAGATCCATCTAATTTTTTCCAAACAGTGTTCAGATATGTTGAATAAGGGCAAGGGTGGAGAGGGAAAAATTACCTAGTAAAGCTCAGGGAGCCTCTCACTGGAGCTTGTAAAATGCAAATCACTTAGGAGTGGACAAATGACTTGACGATGATGTTGTCAGGGCCCTTGGACTAAATTTTACCTTTTCCATTCCCGCTGTTGGGACCACGCAGTGCTTCTGGCAGATCGTCAAGAGGCTGGGGTCAGGCAGCACGCGATGGTGCGAGACTTGCTCAAAAAGCACTCGAACATTCCATCCCTCATGCCTGCATTACACTCCTCTTGCAACTGAAAGCCTCACAGCTAGTCAATGGGGAAAGAGAGAACTGAACTGTCAAAAACTCAGTCTTCCCAAGGAGAGCCTGCAGTGTGGTTTGCCCACCAAATGGTCGCCTCCACAACTTCGTCCTTGCTGTCTTCTTTTGCCAACCAGTGTTGATAAGGCTTCTCATCTCTCAGAAGAAACTTTACATTGGCGTCAGCTCTCTAATGTCTCTTTTACCATTTTCTAAGATCAAAGAATCACTCAGTTCAGCAGGAACTTTAGAACTGGTTGAAAATCATTGATTGTGGGCAGTGGCAGGGTGAGGAGTAAGGTATAGAATAGAAAATGAGGCAATTAGTTCTGGCCAAGGATCCTGTTCTATAATTGAGCTAGTTTTTTGGCAGTTAGTGATCTACATTTTAAGCCAAGGCAATTTTTTTTTTTTCTGAAACAGAGTATCACTGTGTTGCCCAGGCTAGAGTGCCCTGGCATCAGGCACCTCAAACTCCTGGGCTCAAGTGAACCTCTTTCCTCAGCCTCCTGAGTACCTGGAACTACAGGTACCAGACACAATGCCTGGCTAATTTTTCTGATTTTAATAGAGACAGGGTCTCACTCTTACTCAGGCTGTTCTTAAACTCCTGAGCTCAAGAGAGCCTCCCAGAGTTAAGCCAAGGTATTTATTTAAAAGTCAGGATGCGGTGTCTAACTTCACATACTTCTATGATAGAGCTTACAAGGTGCATCTGGAATATTACAAAGTAGGGAATTTTGAAGAAAGAAAAACATGCTATTTTCAGATTTAACGTAGATCTATAAAAATTCTCTGAGACTCTGTTATGTGGGTACGTAGCACACCAATAAACAGGGTGGATGTAACCCTGGCAGGGTGAGCTAAGAAAGCTGGCTTCTTGGAAGGAAACAGCTTTCTGTGATATCATGACTAGCGGGGGAGGTGCAGGTGCAGCTGGATGGGAGCCCTTGGCAGCAGGGCTCCTGTCCTGTGTCCAAGTCCCTGGTGCCCATACTCTTCAACCCGAGTCACCCTGCTCATGGTATCAGAACTGTGCCTCCCAAGTGGCCAGCAGCAGCTGAAGGGAAATGATGTAGCAACTGTGTCCAAAGTCTGCATCAATGGTAGAAAGTGAAAAGAATGCTGTCGTGCTTTACAAAGGCTGTGCAAGATTTAAAAAGTATGTTTAGCATTCCAAGTATTTTCCCTTCTGTGTCTTTAGAGACTGACTCTGAAAGTGATGTTTTGTTTATTTAACATTTAATCAAAAGAGATCTGGGCCCCACCAGCTTTTGAACAACAGATTCAGAAGCAGAGCCTCTTTGCATTTAGGCTGAAGAGAGAAACTTCATCCATACAGAGAATTTGATGTCTATAATGTGTACTAAAAGATCAGCTGGTCTAACTTTACAGGACTAATAAAAGGGAAAATTTTTCCTGTGCTCAGGTCTTTTATGAATTATAAATAACCATTCGCTTTGGAAGATAGCACATCATAAAATTTTTTTTTCACAAATATGCACAAATCCATTTTAAGATCCAAGGAAAAAGATGTTCAAAAGTCTCAGATGTACTCAATTTTGATTTCATGGGGAAACATGTTCTTTTACCATATGGATGCTTTTAAGGGGGCCTTCACCTGGGGCTCAATAATGACACCCCAGTGGCTAAATAAGGGATTTCTTTCCTTCTAACGTTATTTCTCTGTTATTAAAGGTGGAAAAACCTTCCACAAATAGCATACTATTAGAGTGCTTTAGGGGGTATCCCGGGAATCAGGGTTATGTGTCTGCTCCAGAAATACTGTCTGTAATTATCATTCCTCAGTGGTTCTGAGGATGCAGTCTTGGTGTTTTCATTAATTTCTTGATTCTACAAGTCTGGAGTGCATGCCTGCTCTTGATAGTCAATATTTTATAGCAGGAGCTTTTTGTTGTTGTTGTTGTTTTTTAAGGTCATGGGTTTCTCCCTCTCCCTTCCTCTCTAATAACCATTTCCTGGCTTCTTTTGTCTGCTAAAGTAAAAAGATACAAAGACTAGATTTGTAAAGAAAAAGAAGTCAGATAATATGAGATTCTTCCAATCCCAGCCTTCATCTTCCCTATTCATAATCTGCAAAGATAACATTAAAAAATAGAGCATTCAGGCTGAGCTCAGTGGCTCATGCCTGTAATTCCAGCACTCCGGGAAGCCAAGGCAGGAGGATTGCTTGAGGTTAGGCTTTCAAGACTAGCCTGAGTAACCCAGAAAAATTAGTAAGTGTCTGTTAGTCCCAGATACTCCAGAGGCTGAGGCAGGAGGATTGCTTGAGACCAGGAGTTTGAGTTCTAGCGATCTAACTCTGGCCATGGCGAAAGAATGAGACTGTGTCTGGAAAAAAAAAAAAAAAAATAGAACACATAAATCTAACAAACAACTGAAGAGGGTCCATGCATTAGAATAGCACATTGGTTACCCCCCAGCCAGCACTTTGCTATGTTTTTATTTTTGTTTTATTTATTTATTTATTTACAATGGGGTTTTACTTTGTTGCCCTTATAGAGTGCCTTGGTGTCATAGCTCACAGCAACCTCAAACTATTGGGCTTAAGTGATCCTCTTGCTTCACCCTCTCAAGTAGCTGGGACTACAGGTGCCTGCTACAAGGCCTGGCTATTTTTAGAGACAGGGTCTTATTCTTGCTCAGACTGGTTTTGAACTCCTGAGCTTAGGTAATCTACCCACCTTGGCCTCCCAGAGTGCTAGAATTATAGGCATGAGCCACTGCTCCTGACCTCTTTACTTTTAAAATGTGTTTTAAAATGTACACTAAGCAGGCTGGGCACCTGTGGCTCAAGCGGCTAAGGCTCTAGCCACATACACCTGAGCTGGCAGGTTCAAATCCAGCCCGGGCCCGCCAAACAACAATGACGGCTGCAACCAAAAAATAGTCAGGCAATGTGGCAGGTGCCTGTAGTACTAGCTACTTGGGAGGCAGAGGCACGAGAATCACCTGAGCCCAGGAGTTGGAGGTTGCTGTGAGCTGTAACGCCACGACACTCCACCCAGGACAACAGCTTGAGGCTCTGTCTCAAAAAAAAAAAAAAAAAAAAAAGTGCACTAAGCTGAAATACAAAATATATATACATTGAAATGTAAAAATCAAGTGTACAGTTTCGGAGCTTTGACACATCTATCACTGTGTATTCAGACTCCTATTACGGTTGAGAACAACGTTGCCCTCACCCTGGAACGTTCCCTTGTATTTTCTTCCTATCAATCCGTGCCCCAATTCCCTTTCCTAAACCCAGAGGCAACCACTGCTGGGATTTCTTTTCACCACAGATCAGTTTTGTTATTCTGGAATTTCACATGAATAGATCAAATAGGATGAACAAACAGGTAAGCCTTCTTTCACTCAGCACATATTCCATTGAATGCCTAGAACACAGCGTGCACATCCACTCTCCTCTGGATGGACAGCTAGGTTGAATCCAATTTTTGGCTATTGTGAATAAGCTGCTGTGCCCATTCTTAGACCAGCCTTTTGATAGACTTATGTTTTCATTCCCCTTAGGAAAAGACCTTGTTGTGTAATTGCTGGATCATAGCTGGTGTATGTTTAGTTTTTCTTTTTTTAAAAGAAACTGCTATTCCTTTTTCCAAAGTGGATGTACCATGAACAATGGCACGAGAGTTCTAGTTGCTCCACATCCTTGATGACATTGGTGGTATTGGTCTTTTCATTTTAAACCGTCCTGTGGATATGTAGTGATATCTCATTGTGGTTTTAATTTGTGTTTTTCTGATAACTAAAGACAGTCACCATATTGCTAGGTACTTATCTGCCATTCACGCATCTTCTTTTGTGAAGTGTCTGTTCAAATCTTCTGTTCATTCAAATACCTTTTTCTCCTTATTAAGAAAGAGAAATAATACATATTCTGGGTGTCAGTTCTCTGCTAAAGTTGTTTTACAAATATTTTCTTCCAGTTCATGTCTTGCCTGTTCATTTTTTAATGGTTTCTTTTCATGAGAAGTTTTTTTAAAAGTAAAATCTGATGTATCCATTTTTTCTTTTTTGGTTATTGCTTTCAGTGACTAAATAAAGCACATGGGTCTTAATAAGTGGTGTCCTGAAAATCTATCCTAGGTTCGAGAAAATTCAAAGCTTTGCTGTGTTCTATGTAATAGAAGCATTTGTTTCTTTAGAAACATCCAGCTATGTGCATATTGGGGACAACGGAGGAGGACAGGTGGTCTGTAAAACACTCTCAAGAGCAGCCCAGAGAAAAAGCCAGGCCTAGACCTTCCTTTTCACTTTGTTTTATAATAAGAAAACTTCGGTTTTGACTGCTGGAAAAAGTCACCATAATAAAAACACTTGACCATGGCCTTGGTAGGGAATCAAGTCAGCCTTCCTTTATATTCATGAGACTAAATGGGGGTTTTAAAATTTTTATTTATTTATTTATTTAGAGATGAAGGTCTCACTCCGTTGCCCAGACTGAAATGCAGTGGCATGATCATAGCTTAGTGTAACTGCAAATTCCTGGGCTTAAGCCATCCTCCTGCCTCAGCCTCCCAAGTAGCTGGGACTATGAGTGTGTGCCATCACACTTGACTAACTTAAAATTTTCTGTAGAAAATTTGGTTGGGTGGGGAGGTCTCATTATGTTGTTCAGGCTGATCTCATACTCCTTGCCTCAAGTGATCCTTCTGTCTCTGCCTCCCCAAATGCTAGCATTATAAGTGCGAGCCATGGCACCTGGCAATAAGTGGGTTTGTATAAATTAAACATATCTTTGAGAGATCATATTTAAATAATTAATGTGAAGCATGGTGACTCAGTGGGTAGGGCGCCAGCCATACACACTCAGGCTGGTGGGTTCAAAACCGGCCTGGGCCAGCTAAATAGCAATGACAACTGCAACAAAAAAAATAGCTGGGTATTGTGGCGGGCACCTGTAGTCCCAGCTACTTGGGAGGCTGAGGCAAGAGAATCGCTTAAGCCCAAGAGTTTGAGGTTGCTGTGAACTGTGACAGCACAGTACTCTACTGAGGGTGACATAGTGAGACTCTGTCTCAAAATAATAATAATAATAATAATAATAATGATAGTGTGAAACATGAGTGAATAAAAAACAGACTCTCCAAAAACAGTCTTAAATAATTAAAAGAAAGAATCCACAGAAAGACCCAGGTGTCAATGATGGCATGGAGCAAAATCAAGAGCAGATTAAAAACGGTCATAGTTTGCTATGGGAAGAGGAGAACGTGGGAAGACAGAGGTCAGCTGAAAGGATGTAGTGATTCTTCTGGCCCGTTTTTAAGCTTCACATTGAAGCCTTTTCCAAGATTTTACCCCAGACCCTTTGCCAACTGCTCTGCTTGTCAGTGAAGCTGTTTGATTTCTCCTTTTGTTTCTTGTTTGAACCAAAGGGACACTCAATACAGACATGACATTTTGAAAACTAAACTCACATCTTTTTCACCCTAACTTCATTGTTGTTTTGGCCTACTTTCTCTTAGACACTTTCTTGAGGGTGTGAGCTGAATGTAGTCTTTCAAACTTTCACGCAAACTCCCTGGAGTCTCTCCTTCTCTGATTCCATCTTCTCCCAGTGGTCACTAATGTTCTACATCCGTTCCTTTACTTGTGGGCCACCTCAGGCCTCTTTTTCAGTTTTCTACTTTTTATCATTAAAAATTCCCTCCCTTTATTACAGATATAGTGAGATTCAGGAAAAGAAAGGTTAAGACTTAAATGGATGAACATTACTCTTTGATTGCAGATTGAAATTAGGGGTTAAGTTTTTGATCTGGTAGGCTTTATAAACAAAACTAACTGTATAATTCTCACTGTTAGTTACCTTGAAATATGAAATATAGAAAGAGAATACCAATTCGCAAAGCCCTGGGCAGTTCTAACCCTAGAGAATGCTCACTGATGGCTATGTGGGTGTGCCTTCCAGGCTGGGAAAGGAACTGGGGTAATGATGAGTTTCATAACCAACTGCTTCATGTCCAATTGCTTGTGTAGGAAGATTAGAGGTGGGTGGTGAATTTTCTGGCCTCCCAGATCTGTTCCTGAACAGAGAAGATAAGACCAGGATGGGAAAAGCCTAGATTCTGAATTAGAAATATCAAGTAATACTTCAGGGCCCCTGAAATAAAGATGTGCCCTAAGTAATTAATACACAAACATGATGGAAGTAATCATGAGGAGAAATGAATGGGCCTAAAAGGGCTTAAATCACGGGGCCTCATGACAAATTATGCCTGGCTGTGCAAGTGGGTTAAATCGTTTCCTAAGTTGTTGCCAACAGCACAAATATCTCTGCATTTAGCATCACAAGCAACCAAAGAATTAACCCAACAGACTCTCCAAGTTTCTCCCCCTTTGGAATAATAATTCCTGCTGTTATCATTTCTCCATGAAGTTGCTGGAGAATGCAGGGCAAAGTCTTATCAAGATAGGCCCCCCTGTCTGCAGTGTAGGTAGCAGTAAGTAGGTACCCCACTTTGGTGGGGGAGACTGTGAAGCTCTACTTTCTGTGCAACTCTTGGAGCAGGCCTGTTGCCAGCTCTCCTCAAAAATCATTTTCTGCTCATGAATATTCTTCTTTATACCAAGGGAGGTGGGAGGGGAAACTATCCAAAATTCAGTCTTGAATTTTTTTATCCTTTTCTCTCATTGTGAGCTATTTGAGAATGTACATGAAAGTAAAGTGCAGAATCCCCCCCAAAACATTTCAGCCTGAAACGAGGCTTAAGCTCCTTAGCTTGACTATGGGGTCTGGGTTGGATGGGGAAACCGATATTAGGGGTTGGTAGCACAGAAAACACCCATCCTCCCTCCCTGCCTTCCTTTCCTTCCTCCCTTCCTCCCTTCCTTTTTCTATTCTGCCCTCATTTCTCATGCCCCTCCCTCCTTTGCACTAGTATTCCTGAGTGGCAACTCCATCTTTCTAAGGCGCAGGTCTGAGGGCAGCGGGAGAGGCATGACGAGGAAGACTAAAGAACTCTTCTTGTGACTAAATAAAAACTGCCAATAAAAATGCTGGTATTTGGCTCCGCACCCGCAGCTCACTGGTTAGGGCGCCAGCCACATGCACTGGGGCTGGCAGGTTTGAACCTGACCTGGGCCTGAAAACAACAATGACAAAATAAATAAATAAAACAAAATAAAATAAAATAAAATAAAATAAAATAAAATAAAATAAATAGCTGGGCGTTGTGGAGGGCGCCTGTAGTCCCAGCTGCTTGGGAGGCTGAGGCAAGAGAATGGCTTAAGCCCAAGAGTTTGAGGTTGCTGTGAGCTGTGATGCCACAGCACTCTACCACGGGTGATATAGTGAGACTGTCTAAAAAAAAAAAAAAATGCGGTATTTGGTAATTATATTGATAACTGAATGGGAAATCAGTGCTATACATAAGCTTCACTAATTTTTTTAGGCAGGGCAGCTCCGTTTGCTTTGATATATTACCAGAGTTGGGCAGGAACACACGGCACACAAGCAGTTGTGTTTTCTGAAGGGAGGGTTCAGCCATTGCTACCATAGCTCTTACTGTCCTTCCTACCATAAGGTTTATCTGAGTCTGAGTATCTATGATCTCCCAAGATCCAAATTTCCCTTGAAGCTGTTTGTCTTTCATTTGTTTCCTAATTAGCATTCAGGGTTTCAGCCCAAGAGTGCGCTGCCAGAGGCATAACACTTCCCTTGGTGGTGACCCTTGTGGTCATTGTTCTAAAATAAATTCATAAGACTATTCTCTAATTTTTAACTTTGCTTTGTGGCACAAGGACTGTGAATGTTTAGTTGACAATATGTGTGCGCGCCTTTCTCATTTCCTGTTTTTAAGGGCTGCGCTTAATTTATTTGAAAGGGTGGAATATTTTAAATTACAATTCAGCAGTTTTACTAAGGAAGGCTGTAAAACACAATGAGCAAGGAGTTTTACTTCCTCCTTACAAATGCTACTCCCCTGTTTTGAAATCGTGATATCCTCCAATCAGTGGGAATGACTTAAACTTATGCTGTAGCATTTTGAACAGCAACCACACCATGGCTGGAGCTGTACAGGGCATGGGATTCCTGCACTCTATAATTCCATTTTTCCAGACGCCTTATTAGTACACGGAATGCGTCTGCTTGTGCTTGATATTGTTCTATCTTGTTAAAACTGCCCATCCCCCAGGCAGAGCGTTTGGATTGGTTAAGGAATACAGTAGCTTAGCCAATCAAGCGAACCCTTTCTCCTGCAACCCTAGCAACACCTGACAATGGTCATTGATAAATGTTAAGAGAAAACCCCTGACGAATCCAGCTGGCCCCTGAAAATGGTCCCTGTCAAGGGCAAACAGGGCTACTTCTCCAGACAGAGCACTCTGGGTGGCCGGAGGAGTTAGTGGTTTGCGTCAGACCTGCAGAAACAGAAACTTGACGTGGACACAGAGGCTGGCGCCCAGCACACTACTCCAATGTGCTCCTTTGGCTAACCTGACTTTTGTTGGTCAAAGCCAGTGTTGGAGCTAGGGGAGATCTATGGTGGGAGTTGTGGGGGCGGAACTCATCTCCTACACCAACCATTCCCACCCCCCCCACCCCCCCAGACTATTTTCAGCTTTGGGAGAAAAGTGTTCCCGGAAGACTTTGGCTCCAGGGTCATACTTCTGTCACTGGTTCCACTTTGTTCCTCAGGGTATGGCAAGGGGAGCATGTTCTGAGGGCGGCAAGGTAGTACCTGGCTGTGTCCCCAGTGGCACCTTTCCAAGACTTCTGGCTACACATCTTTCACCTTCCAGCTGAATGAACCCTGTTGGGGTGCAGTTGGCTGGCCTGCCGCACCCGCAGGCGCACTAGCTAGGACCAGTCTTCCCAGGGTGCCGTGGACCTGAATAAGTCCTTCCCCCTCTCTGGGAGGCTGTGTGATTGAGGGACCTGAAGGCAGACCTGGCAGAGGCTGGGGTGGGGCAGGGAATGGAGAACAAGAAAGGGCACCTGCCAAAAACATGCACAGACAGTTCATAGGCAAAAACATGTTCCCACAAAAGACATAATAGCTATGTGTGTCCCATACACTGCTGAGGTCTCCCCGGCTTGACCATTCCAGTTAGTCAAGCTTCCTTCAAGGTATATTTCAAACCCTGGTTGAGTAATCCATTGTGCGGTGATTAGTTGTTAATGAAGCTGAAAATACCTAAATCACCCAACAGGTGATCTGAATTAACTTATTATGGTTACCACTGCTAGGCTAGCCAGTGTCAGAACAAAGAGAGAGTTGGGAATATAGACACAGACGTTCCCATACACAGGCATAATGTCACACACAGTCTCCCACACAGGAAAACTTAGGCAAGAGAAACAAAAATGGAAGGGGGGGGGGGGAAGGGATGGTAAGGAACCTCATGAATTGAATAGTGTGAAGTCCCAGGTGAAATTAGTAAAGTTCCAATGGTTGCCCCTTGCTCCTTACTAGCACCACCCTCCAGGGACTGTCCTGAATTTAATTTTCCACCAGGGTTTGGCACTCAGTCAGTTAAAAAACCCCTTGGGAGAATATTGATAATGACTTCAAGTCTAAGCCCTAAGGGCATATTAATATTTTTCAAAGGGAGCTTATGAAGGTGTAGAAGAATGAAGTCCCTAATGGTTGAATTGTAAATTGGGAGAATATCTTTAGTCTGGAGACTTGGCCTTCATCAAACATACTTTTTTTTGTAGAGACCACCTCTGGGTATTCCAAAGGTCAAATTACAAGCAAGATAACTTAGTCTGGGTGAGGAGAGTGGGTTGCAGTAGGAAATAACCCATCAGGTGGATGCCTTCACAGGAAGAGGAGCCCTTAAGTGGAGAGGGAGACTGAACTTCCACATAGCAACAAGGTTGGAGTTGGTTTTAGAATTGTCCTTATCTGCCCCGCAGGGAACTTGGAAACTTTCTGGTGGCATGAGATATGGAATATGATAAAACAGTATATTATTTAATATGTTAAAAACCAACTCTTAGAGGCCAGGCATGGTGGCTCACACATGTTATCCTAGCACTCTGGGAAGCCAAGGCGGTGGATTGCCTGAGCTCATAAGTTCGAGACCAGCCTGAGCCAGAGCAAGACTCCGTCTCTAAAAAAATAGCTGGGCATTGTGGAGGGTGCCTGTAGTCCCAGCTGCTTGGAAGGCTGAGGCAAGAGAATTGCTTGAGCCCATGAGTTTGAGGTTGCTGTAAGCTATGATGCCACAGCACTCTACCAAGGGCAACAAAGTGAGACTCTGTCTCCCCCCCAACCCCCCCCACAACCCCCCCAAATCAAATCTTACATAGTCATATACATGCATATAGATTCTAGCTTCAAAGTTTGAAAGAAATTAAGCCATTTTGAGAGGATGTATAATTGTGGACATTGGACTATTAAAAAGATAAGTAAACTATTTTCTTCCTTTTCAAGATTTTCAAAATTTTAAGTTATTTAAGTTTCCTTGGATATAAGCAACTATTAAGATTATAGAACAACAAAAGAAAGCAACACATCAAATGTATATTTCTTGCTCTGGAAATTAAGACATTTTTATCTATCTGTGAATTAGAGAATAATAAAAAAAAATTGACAATGTATATTCTTTGTGACTCAAGTTTCCAGTGAGTCCAAAAGAGCTTTATAAAATATCTGAAGTATTGTGAGGGTGCCTACAGGGAAAAGGCAAAGGTTCTTACTTAAGAGATAATAGTTCATGCTCAGCAACTTGAACTTCACTCAAGAATAAATCTGAGAGCCCCACATCTGGGAGAGCATGTTTATCTTTAATGTGGCAGTTTAGAGGTGGCGGCATTCCTGGAAGAGAACAATGCCTGGCAGATCATAGGCACAAAAATAAATATTTGTTGATGACAAGGAAGTACAAACTTCAAATCAACATTCTCTCAATTTACAAATACTATCAAAGGAAGAAAACGCTAGAACCCCAATATAGTAGATATCTTCCCCCTCTCAATATCTAAAAAAAATCATTGTTTCCTATTTCCATGGTAACTAGATGACTGAAATTGCCAAAACTTGAGAGACACTTGAGATGATAGCCAGGAAAAAAAAATTAACAAAAGACAAATGTTACAGGCAGCGTGTATGACAGTGTGGTAAAGTTTTTGACATTTGTTTGGGAAGATTTTCTTATTTTTTTGCTTGGAATAATGTAATGATTTCCAGAATGCAGCAGTAATAGCTTCACACTATGCTGCTGAATGTTCATCAAGTAGATTTTATTCTTTTCTGGAAAGGAAAGGAAAGACCCATGGGCCTTGGCAGCAATCAAGTGAATGTTAGCTGTTAAAAATTGCTCTCCTGGCACACCTTGGTGTTAACCACAATGAGGAGGCCAGTCTGGCTGAAGTGCCCTTGTTCCCTTCCTTCTGTGGAGTGAACAAATATTTATTGAGCACCTACTATTTTACAGGTAATCTGTCCTACATACAACTAAATGAAAAATTACAACTCAGATAAGAGCTCCTAGGAGAAGTACTTGCAACAGCCAGAGTGTGTAATAGGCAGAACTGACCTGCCAGGGCGGCCAGGCTTTCCTAAGGAAGTGTGATTAAGCTGAGTGGGAGGAAACCAAGCAGGCCAGGGGAAGGAGAGCATTCCAGGCAGCGGGAACTCTTGGGCAAAGGCCCTCTGGAGGAAGTGAGTGTTCAAGGAACTGAAAGCAGGCATGAGCAGCCTGTGTTGGCACAGCCCCAGAGAGCAAAGATAACGAACTTGGTACAAGGCCAGTGGAGAGGTGGGTAGGGACCAGGTCATTCCTAATGCGTGGTCTTGAGTCTTGCAGGGCGGGTTTGTTAAGAATTAGGTCCCTAACCCTCCCCACTCCGGGAATGCATGGCAGACAGTTCTTGTGTACGACATAGGAACAGCAGGGATTCTGCCAGGATTCCAGAAGTGAACCACCAAGTTCCAATGGTTCTAATTTCATAAAATACTTTAAACCTAAGTCATATTCAATACATATTATCTTTTGTATTATGATTCAGTGGTCACCTCAAAGTCATCGTCATGAATTTCAATTATTATATATTAACCCCTCAGAAACTAGAGTTTGTCCATCTAATGCTCCCTTCCCCCGCTTATTATCTGGGACCCAACTGGGACCCAGGAAGTCTGCAAGAAGCCAAAATAAATGTGACAAAGGTCATGCATATATGAAGCAGAGGGAAGATCTTCGTTAAATACTTGATTGATTTTTATTTTGCACGCAATTTTAAGAAGCAGGTTCTCTGGATTCTGAGGCCATGGTAGGGAGGGAGCAATAACTCAGAAAGAGAGCAGGGACATTATGGGTACTTATATGACAATAATCAGAAGCAATAGGAGACAGCACTACTGTAAAGAAGGAGATAAAAAAAAAATCTAGAAAAAACAACATAAAAACTGAAAAATAAAAAAGAGAGGCAACCAATCAAGTCTTTTAGATATGAACAACCTTGTATACTTTAGTAGATTTTAAGGGTATTATTGTATTTACAATAACTTTTTAACATTTTAAAAACAATTAAAAACAATTTTTTTTTTTTTTTTTTAAAAAGAGACAGGGTCCTGCTCTGTTTCCCAGGCTGGAGTGCAGTGGCACAATCATAGCTCACTGCAGCCTCAAACTCCTCAGCTCCAGTGATCCTTTCACCTCAGCATCTTGAGTAGGTGGGACCATTGGTGTATGCCACCATGCTTGGTTAATTTTTTCATTTTTTGTGTAGAGACAAGGTCTTTCTATGTTGCTCAGGCTGGTCTCAAACTCCTGGCTTCAAGCAATCTTCCCACCTCAGCCTCTCACAATCTTGGGATTTCACCATTCCTGACCAAGTTTAGTTTTTAAAAAGCGTTTTTGTACTTAAAAATGTATCTTCCGGTCTTTGGGAAACATGTCGGTGCCGGGAGGGTTTTACAAAGATTCTACATAACCATGGTTTTACTGTAGTAAGTATGGTTCCATGGGAATGTCAGTTAATATAGATTTCAATTACAAAGTGTCTGATATACCACCTTTTTTGCTGAAACCTCTGCAGTTTCACAAGCTTCTGAATTCCAGGTTTGAACAAAATCATTGGAGGTGATACTTTACACATTTGAATTGTCACGATGCTATTGTTGATGGGGAGTGGGTACTTGAATATATAAAAATATTGTAGGTAATAAGATGCCTTTAATAAATCCAGTTTAAATTTTAGCAATCACATTTTACACTTAATTTTCAAGTTTGTTTTGTAAATGTAAATAGTATTTATGTAGGTGTAAGTTTCCACCTAAAGTTACCTGGTTGTCGAAATTCTCCATCTCTACTTTCTCCATATAGGGATGAGAATAAATGAAATATTGTTTGATCACTTTGGAAAACATTCATGCTTATGAAATGCATTTTGGAATGACATTATTTTCTGCAAACATTCTTTATACATGTCAGAACATTTTTTTGTCTCTCTAGAGAAATGTTCATACTGTAGTTAATGTCTTAAATGTGTTTTCCTTGTACCCCACATATCAGAGATGTCTGGAAAAGAGTAAACTGATAGGTTTACGCAATTTTGAGGAAATCATTAATTTGCTAAATTATTTTTCTGTAGTACCACTGTTTTCAGTGTTTAAAAGTGGGAATTTTCCTCCCCGTTGACACAGGTAAATAAATACTAAAGTAAATATCTTTACACTATCCAATTAAATAATATTCTTCTGTCTATCTTATGACAATTGTAACAAAATACCTTGTATGTAATAAAAAGTTATTAAAACAAAAGGAAAGACTATAAGTTATAATTGTGGCATTTCCTATTTCTTTTGGTTATTACTAGGTTCTAAGCTTGTTCTGAGGTGTAATGAAACATTCCAATTTGGAGATGTTTTTGTTTCATAACATGTCCGCCATTGCACTTTGGATTGGAGTAAATATTAATAGAATAACAACAATCTGGCCACTTTTCCCAATACTTAAATTGTACCCAGACTGTATTTATGCTAATTTTTCCTTAAAAATTAACAAGAGTAGATTATCTAATATTTAAAAAAAGAAATATCTTTTGCTTCTTGAGGGTGGAATTGTTCGAATTACAAAATTTGAAGCAAATTTATTTGTAAGAAAATTGCCAGTCTGGTTTTTTTGGTATGTGTTGAGATGCAATGATTTAATTTTCAGAATTCCAGATTGTAACTTTAAAGGCTTTCATCTAAACCAGTGGTTCTCAACCTTCCTAATGCTGCGACCCTTTAATACATACAGTTCTTCATGCTTTTAGCAATGAAATTATTTTATGATTGGGGGTCACCACAACATGAGGAACTGTATTAAAGGATTGTGGCATTAGGAAGGTTGAGAACCTCTGATCTAAACAGTTCTTAGAGGTAGGGTAGAAAGATTGGTTGATTGATCCATGCCTGAATACACTTTCCTATAATTACAGCAAATTTTAAAAGAGCACATTTTAAGGAGTGAAATAGTGTGAGTTATTGAGTGACAATGTGGTGTGGAATATGTTTCTCAATTTTGTGTATGCTGAAGAATCATATGGGGCTTGGGTTAAAAAGATTCCAAGCCTCACCCCAGCCCTGCTGAATCAGAATCTCCAGGGGAGAGGTAAAGGAAATGTATATTTTAAAAAGTGCTCAGGGTGATTCTTACAATACAAGTTTGGGAAATATTGGATAATGGAAAAAGTTCTCACTTTGGAGTTAAAGAGACTGAATTTGAATTCCTGCTAGGGCACTTAGCAAATTTCTTTGAGCCTCAGTTTCTTCATTTGTTTCTTGTGTTTGGAGCTGGGCCATCAATGAGTAACTGTAAAGGACTTAAGCACTGTGTCTATATCCACTGTTTAAAAATTATTAACACAAAAAACAACAAAAAATATTAACAGTAAGGTATTAGCGGCTTGATTCTCCAGGATTTAACGAAAGTTAAAATGGAGCAAATTTTTTCACGCTTCAAAGATGAAGCAATTGTTTTCAATTGATCATTTCCAGGTTGATCATTCCCTGCCCACCTCTCCTTTTGCCCAAGAATCTATTTGGTGGAAATAACTGACCAGGAAGACTCTTTTGGAACTTTTCTCTGTTAGTGAGCATTTTTCACTGATAAAAGGTTATCTCTAATATACCATTCTTGAGCCTTTTTAGCCATATAGTGTAGAATTTTCTGTTATTCCACCGGAGAAAAGAATAATTCCTGGTTTATAGGTCAATTTTGCTGGTTTTGGCTTTTATTTTTCTCTAAACTATTTAACTATATTTCATGGAATATAAGTGGCTTTGTTTTACAAGACTTTAAAGATCCAAGTATGAAAAAAAGAATGGAAATGAGTATAACTCTGTGTCCATCTTCAAATGACTTGAAGTTCCTTATACCTAATTCAATTTTTATGTCTTGGAATCTTCTGACTAATGGCAAATTATTGTCTTAATTAGCTGAGATGACTAGCAATAATGATGACCCAATATCATTTTTCTCTTTCTGCAGGCCTCCTCTTAAGCACTGGGACTGTGTGTGAAGTTCTTGTCACCAAAGGGTAGTTTTCAAACTTCAGTGTAAAGAAGACTCATGTGGGGAGCTTGCTACATGTGTTAATTTCTGGTTCTCAGCTCCAAAGTTGTGTGCATTTTGCTCTGGGACACTCTAGGGGTCTCACTTTGAAAACTGCTGCTCTAGGAATTTGATAAGCTGCTACTGAATTTAATTCAAAGTTTTAATTTAATTTTGTTATTATTTTTTAGAGATAGAATCTTACTTTGTTACCCTTGGTAGAGTGCTGTGGCGTCACAGATCACAGCAACTTCCAGCTTTTGGGCGTAGGCAATTTCTCTTGCCTCAGCCTCCCAAGTAGCTGAGACTATAGGCACTGGCCACAACGCCCCGCTATCTTTTTTTTTGTTGTTGTTGCAGTTTGGCTGAGGTTGGGTTTGAACCTGCCACACTTGGTATATGGGGCCAGTGCCCTACTCACTGAGCCACAGGTGCCGCCCATTATTATTTTTAGAGACAGAGCTTCTAAAGGGAACGTTACCTAGCCTCGTCTCAAACTCCTGGGTTCAAGTAATCCTCCTGCCTCAGTTTCCTGCGTAGTTGGGACTATAGGCATGTCATTGTTTTGGGTCCAAATTTTTCATTTTTAAATTAAAGGAGGGTAGAAGAGCTATGATAGATCTCTGGCTAGGACCCCATTATCTTTCTCAAATAAATTCCTTAGCCATCTACTTGTCCATCCAGCTATCAATGCACGTGACTACAATGGGCTGGATGGGGAATATGGTGCTTGGGTGGCGCTGGGGAGTTCTTTCTTCCTTGTGTTCATTAGGTTAGCTACTGGAAGGGCTGTTTATAAAGTTGGCCAGGGAGCCTAGCTCCTGACCACAGTGGCTAATGTGGTGTGATGTGATGTGATATGATGAATCACTGCATGTAGTAATCTGTAGACTTTCTGTACTTTGATTTCCTATCATTGCCTAATGGTAAACATTAGAGAGGGCTTTACCCCTGATTTGGTCCCTGGGGTAGAGGCCTGCTGGAAAAGGCAATTATAAGTAATTTAGTAACAATTTCTATGAACACCAGAAAAAACACTATAAATAGCAAAAAAATGAGAGGTGGCACTAGCACCAGCCAAGGATGACATACCATCACTCACTTCTCACTTGGCTCATGGGTATAGCTAAGCTCTCTGGAGACTGAAGCCTTGCAGTACAGAGCTGGGCATTCTGGGACTACAGAGATGGATAAGGCCTAAAGCTAACCCTCAGAGAATTTCTAAGCAGGGAAGAGAGAATTTCTAAGCAGGCAAGTATAAACATAGCTGATGCTAGGCAGGATGATATAAATGTCAGAAGAAAGATGGAAAGTGTTAGAGGGGCTTGACTAGAGAGAGATCACACATCCAGGTGGGTTTTCCGAGAGGAAGTGGCATTTGAGCAAATCCTTGAAGGAAGGGTAAGAATTTGACAAGTTGCAAGAGAAAAGAGACATTTCAGGCAGCAGGAACATGTTGAACAAATGTGTGAAATGGAGAAGTCCTATTGGGACATAACAATTCCTGTTGGGGGACAGGGAGAATTCTGTTGGGTTTTAACAGGAGACAAGGCTGGAAAGTTGGGTTTGGTCAAGATCAGATCTGAATTTGGACCTTTTCCAGTAGGCAGCAGAGAGCCATTTAAAGAGACTTGAGCGGGAGGGTGACACCATCAGAAATGTACTTTAGGAAGCACAGCAGCTGGGTGGAGGATGATGTGGAGGAGGAAAGGCTATACAGACACACCACTGAAGAGCTCTTGCTGAGTGAAGAGGAGGAATAATTGACTGTGAGCAGCTAGAGGGGCTGGGATAGACAACACAGCAAGTAAACTGTGGGAGTTGCAGGCAAAAGGCAGAGACAAAGTAAAAAGCTTGGGGCTTAGGAACAGGTAGCAACAATAAAAAAAAATACCCCAGAAGGAAGAGAACCTGGATTCTGCAGAAAGATGGCACCTTGCGTTTGAGGTGGTCCTGGGCATCCTGGTGAGCTAAAGGGGAGAACAATACTTTGGGAAACTGTCCCAGGGGTGCGTCATCAAAAACGGAGATGAGGAGCATGAAGGGCTGTTTGTAGGGCAGGGTGTACATTAAACAGTTTGAAGGAAAAGAAACTCAGAGATAAGGTTGAGAAATCAGAGACACTGGAGGGATGGCAGAGGGTCAGGGAAACCCAGGGAGAAGGACAGTTCAGGAGGGAAAGAGTGATCACAATGTCAGAAGCCACAGAGATGAAAGCTGTTTCAGGCTCTTGATTTGTCTTTGAATTAGACAGTATAAAACTAGATCCCTCCAGCAAAGGATGGTGACTTAAATCCAGTCTCCTTGGTTCATTATATTTTCAAAATAACTCTTAACTTAGGCATCTCCAAAAGTATCTGTTTTCCTGTCTGATGTGCATTAATCTCTTCCACGAACACCCTGTATGACCCTGAATGAGTCATCAACACTGTTGGGGGGGGGCACCAGTTTTGTCATCTTTAACGTTGCAGTTCAGCTGTATATATGTATGTGGAAATGTTTGCTAATCTACACATTATACAAGCCTAAAACTTATTATCATGACTATTTTGAGGACTAGAGCTCAAATTATATTTTACTTCTCCACTTTCTTCCATCACCCACGCTTTAAAAATTTTTAATTAATTTTATTTTTTAAAGAGATCCAGAAAATTAAAACAACCGAAAAAAAGAATCTTCCCTTCTATTTTCCCATAAAGATCTTCCGGCTTGTTGTCCAGGCCTTTTCCTAGGCATTGAGGAGGTGCCCAGAAAAATACGGAGGTGTACAAAAAACGTAATGTCACCAAAATTTCCCTTACAAGTAAGGCAGCTATGGAAAGTCGGCCAGTGTCCCGACCCCAGGGACCTGTAGCCTGGGGCTTGTTAAGGCCCCAAGTGTAGCTCGAAGTCTCAGGGGCCTCGGCCCAGAAAGGGCGATTTCCTTTAAAAATGCTGAAGCGCTCTATTCCTTTATAACCGTGAGAGGCAGGCGGGCGGGCAGCAGCCCGCAACCTTAAAAGATTGCGAAAGTGTCAAAGGCGATACAGTTTATCTTCAACAATAGGATAGTATCAGTAAAACTGTTTACAGTAAAAACAGAAGGCGGGGCAAGGAGTGAAGGAAGACGTTTCTGACGTTCTAATTAAGTCTGCGGCTGGGACGAGATTTGACCAAGCTCTGTTGAGCGCAAAGAACAATGTCCACAGGGCTGGAGGTTCAGACCTAATCTCGTTTCTCCGCCTTAGCTGGCGCCCGCGCCCCAACGAGCTCTGCTCTTTGCTCGCTCTCCCTCGCCCACCCCCACGCTGCTCTGGCCCGCTGGACCGGCCGTCCGGGAGCCGCCTGGGCTGCAGAGAGCGCGGCGCGCGTCCCGAGCGCCTGGAGTCGGCGGAGCCGGGCGCCGGGCCGGAGATCCGAGCGCGCACTTAGCGCCGGCAGGAGCCGTCCCCCGCCTGGCGCGCCGTCCGCTGCTGGGTGGGCCGTGAGCGCGCGCCCGTGGGGTTTGCGCGAGCCTCCGCGGCGTGTGTACTCACGAAGGTGTGTTTGCTAAATCCACAGCCCCCTGTGGATTCCACCCCGAGCGGGAGAACCGTGGGCTTGGATCTGGGTCTCGGCGGTGCGGCCGCGGGGGCGACAAGGGCGGTTCAAGATGCGAGACTCCAAACGGTGGGCTGGCTTCCTGCCCCTAGGGGCTGAGGGAGCGCGAAGGCGGGACAGCCGCAGGTCGCGCGGCTGCCGGGCAGGTTCCTAGCGCTCTGCGCTTTTTCCGTCACTTGGCTGGCTCGGCCCCCAGCCCGGCCGCCAGGACTGAGCAGATATCGGGCAAGGGGCTGGGTGCGCTAGACCTGCGCCGGGGCAGAGGAATGAGCTCTCTTCTTCACCTGGGTCTGCAAAAGTGAAATGGAAAATAGCCGCTGAATGAAACCCTCCTCCCCCTTCCCTGGCGCCGCAGCCTCGGTTGTTGGAGGGGGGAGCTCCCCCGGACAGGCTGGAGGGGAAGCGGGTAGCCGGGCGGCCTCGGCCGCACCTCCTCCGCCTTCCTCTCCACCCGCGTCCCCCGGGCCCCATGCCGCATTTCTTTGTTTTGAAAGCGCCTCCTCGGCTCTGAGGCTTTCCCCCGGGAGGGCAGGCTGATGGGGGGTGGGGCATCGGCTCCAAGGCCCCGCCCCCCATTTAGCCCGGACCGCTCCTGTTAGCATTCTCCTCTTGTCCTTCTTCCTCCCCGCTGCGACCCACGAGGCGGGATCTCACTTGTCCGACTTCAAAGGGAGGCAGAGAACTGGAGGGGAAAGTTGAGTATGCAGGGGGCGCAGAGACCCACCTACCTTAAACGAGGCTGGACAGCCCGGCCCCTCCCGCGGGAACCCCGCCTGAGCCCCGCCCCCCGCGTCACAGCAGCCTGACATTCTCACAACCCACCCGGCACTCAACCCGCCTGCCCCCGCCACCCCCGTGTCCGCTGAGTGCTCTATTTATGTTTCAGCTCAGAGATTTACATAGGCTCCGCCCCCGGCCCTAGGTTCTCCCTACCGGAGCCCCGCCTCAGTCTTTACGTCATGGCAGAAGCCCCACCTTTTGTGCCCGTACAAGGAGCGGCGGGCCCTAGATGGCAGCGTGGCGTCGCGACGGCGTGTGCGTGTCGCGCTTCCTTGTGCCGTTTATAGGGTCCCGGCACTTCCGCTGTCGGGTTAGAAGCGGCGCGGTCATGGCGGAGCGCGGACAGCAGCCTCCTCCCGCGAAACGGCTCTGCTGCCGGCCGGGCGGCGGCGGCGGCGGGGGCAGTAGCGGCGGCGGTGCGGGTGGCGGCTACAGCTCTGCCTGTCGGCCGGGCCAGCGGACCGGCGGCGCAGTGGCGGCGGCGTGCGGGGGCGGCGCGGCGCTGGGGCTGCTGCCGCCGGGCAAGACCCAGAGCCCCGAGTCTCTGCTGGACATCGCGGCGCGCAGGGTGGCGGAGAAGTGGCCGTTCCAGCGCGTGGAGGAGCGCTTCGAGCGCATCCCGGAGCCGGTGCAGCGCCGCATAGTCTACTGGTCCTTCCCCCGCAGCGAGCGGGAGATCTGCATGTACTCGTCCTTCAACACCGGCGGCGGCGCCGCGGGCGGCCCCGGCGACGACAGCGGCGGCCCCGGCGGCGCGGGCGGCGGCGCGGGCGGCGCGAGCGGCGGCGGCTCCTCGTCCTCCCCGGCCGCCACCTCGGCCGCCGCCGCCGCTGCCGCCGCCGCCGCCGCCGCCGCCGCCGCAGGGGCCGGGGCCCCGTCGGTGGGGGCCGCCGGGGCGGCGGACGGCGGCGACGAGACGCGGCTGCCCTTCCGCCGGGGCATCGCGCTGCTGGAAAGCGGCTGCGTAGACAACGTCCTGCAAGTCGGTGAGTCACGGGGCAGCTGCGGGCCGTCTGTCCGTCCGTCAGTCCCGTGGGGGGGGCGTTCCTCCCCTGCGGGAACCCCCCAGCCAGAGCGCTCCCTCACCCCGCCTGGTGTCCTCACCGGCTCGGACGGTCTTCTCGAGCGGAGCGCCTATTTCCTCCCGCTCCTCCCCGCCCCTCGTCTCCCCGGACGGGCCAGCGCGAGTGGGAAATGAATCAGCAGGACGCGCCCGGAGGGTTGGCACCCCCAGCCCGCGTTCCTCGGCCCGCCCTTCTCCCGGGGAGCACATCCTGGAGGACTACTCGCTTCTTTCGGGGGGTGGACGTGGACAAAGGCGCGGGCGGACGGCCCGGCTCCCGCGAGGGTGTGTGTCTGGCGGGGCCGTGCGGGGCGGGGGAGGGGGCGCGGGCCGCACAGACAATGCCGGCCGGGGCGAGCCGGGGCCGGGCCGCTCTGCGCGCTCCCCCCTCTCCCCCTGTCTGTCGCTCGCTCCTCTTTCTTTTTCCCCTCCGCCCCGTCCCCCGCGATTTGAGGGGAGGGGAATATATTCAACGCCACTCGGCGGCCGCTCATCTCAGGACTCCGACGAACGAGCGGCCGCGGCGCTCCGGGGTCGTTGAGGCGTCTGGGCCAAGCGAACCCCGCCGGCCGCCCCATATTTAAATGTCTTACCGTCTACGCTTCCCCGTTTTGGAGCAGCGCAGGACAGAGGGGGCTGCGGGCTGGACTCCGTCCGCGTAGGGGCCTCGCCCCGAGGACGCCCCCTTATTAAACGGCTCGAGCCTGAGCAGGACCGCTCGCGATTCCCTGGTCCGCGCGGCCGGCCCCAGACGCCCCTGTGAGGCGGCGGCGGCGGCGGAGCCCGGGTGTCCTGCTGCCTGAGTTTCGTTTGTGCTGGGGGCAGGTCGTGGTGCCCCGGGGCAGCCGCGGTGAGCAGTTAGGGAGGTGCGGCTCGCAGCGGGGCTGCGGGAGCGCGAGGCGGAGGGGCCGGGCCACCGCTCCTGTGCTCCCCGGCGCGGCCGCCCGGCCGGCACGACCCAACACTTTGTTCTCATTTTCAGGTTTATTTGTGCCCCTTTCCGTTTTCTGTCATCCTCCGAAAAGGGGAAACCAAACAAAAGAGTCTCTTTATTTCTTTTCAGGGCTTGTAAAGTAGAAGATATTTGACAAAGGCCAGAGAAGGACTTGTGATTTAAAGCTGAACAACCCTCCTTTCTTTGACAGACCATGAGAGTTTTCTAAAATAGCTTAGTTTAAAAGCGTCCCCTATTTCTCCTCCTCCCCCATTTTTTTTTTTTTTTTTTTTCTGTCCAGATACCTCTTTCAGCCATAGCGATGGGAATGTTTGAACCGGACTGAAAGGAACAATGCTACAGTGAAACTCGCTATTTTTTTTTTCTCCTGGTTGCAAATGGTAGATTTTCTATCCCTTTCTGGTTTTATATCTACTTGAAATTGTAGTGTGGTGAACCTGGTTCTGAATGAATGGGGATAGATTTGGAAACATCAACAGCTCTTTGATTTTCTAACTTAATCTTTTATCTTTTTCTTTAGTCAGTTCCTTTTATCCTTCTCTTCTTTGGGAGTGGGGTGAGGGTCTAGATAGGGGCCCCAAGAGAGAATTAAGATTTGTTTTAATCCTGTCTGGTTAATTTGAATTCTAATGCAATCTGTAAACGTGATTTTCTGCATGGTCATTTATTTCCAAAGGCAACCCCCAGTGTTGCCTTTTCTATGCTGGGCACCCTTTCCTTCTAGACGTCTAGAGGGGGGGTTTAGCTTTTGAGGTTATCCATCTATCCTTCCCCCGAACTCCCTTAAAAAGTCTAATTAACATTCTTTCACGTTATACCTTTTTTTGTGTGTGTGTGTTTCCTGCCGAGTTGAAGCATATCTATGGTTTCTCACTATAGCAAACTGGAGTCTGCGAATTTTTATGGCTTGGCTGGCAGTGTGGAAGGTTTTTTTTTTTCCTTCCCCTGTGCTTGACTCTGCTTGCAAGCAATGAGGAATGACAGGAGAGCACATAGGGAGGGTTTCTTGGCTGATTGCATTTAAGCCAGGAATTCACTGTGAAAATAAAGCCAAGGGGCGATAAATAAAAGATGCAATCTTCTCTAGGAGACAGACACACAGCGTGGGCTTTGCCTGCTTTCATCAGTGGAAGAGGCCTGGGTGAGTAGTTGTGAAAGAAAATAGTAAGTTTTTGAATAGTCCCCAAAGGGGAAGGAGGCCAGTGAATGGAATTGGCAGTAGTTGATGTGAAGTGTTATGATGCTTCTAGTGTCCTTTGAAGAGTTGACCACCACTTTGGAAACACATACATGCTAAACAAGTGCTATACAAATTGTGGAAAATACTGTTTTTCTCCTCTCTGAGTTCTGCCACTTGCTTTAACTTCCAAGTTTTATTACTTGTCAGGCCATCAGCTTAGAGATGGAAGGCTGTTAAATGCCTGGCAGCTGGCACTGTGAGATAGAAAACTTATGATCAAGGGTTTTTTTTCCCCCCTTTATGGGGAACAGAGAGAGGGTGGCTTGACTAACCATCTAATTTAGCTTTAAGTGGTGGTTTGAAATGGTATACTAACTCAAGAGGTGTATTTTGTAATTCTGATTTGAGGTAGAAGCCTTTCTTGCTTCAGAACCTGAGGTGGAAAAGAAAAGAATACTGTGTTGATAGCACCATAAAGCAATTTTCTGGTATTGCAAAATTACAAGTTTGTTTACACAGGAAGTATTTATTCACTTTTGTAGAGATGACTAAATTATAACCACCACAGGGAAAATCTAGGTTTTGGACTTTTTATTTACACTTACACTGTTGGAGATTATCTAAGAATTGAAGGACATAGAATGCGGCTTGCCAGAAATTAAACTTATAGGTAGTTATTATTTTTCAGCTTCTGTATTTTAAGAAGAAATTTAAAGAAAAAAAAATTAAACCTTTAGCATAATAGTTGTGAGCAATATTTAATTGTTATAGAGGTGCCCATCAATTGATGATAGGAAAATATTAGAGAAAGTGTAGTTGTCTTATTTTTGTTAAATAATTGATATTGGAAGGGATCCGTCTCTGAAGGTCCTAATATGTAAGTATTAATGACATCATTTAACTAATAGTTTAGAAGTAATGTAAAATGATTTTCCTAAATTTTTGTTTGGGAAAGAGCTTCCCTAATATGACCTGAAATTCAAATTGGGGGAAAAGACAGATACATTTCATTGGAAAATCTACAAATTTCAGCACGCATGTCTATAATCCTAGCTCTCTGGGAGACCAAAGGGAGAGGTTTGCTTGAGGCTGGGCGTTTGAGACCAGCCTAGGGAACCCTATTGCTCCAAAAAAGTTAAAAAATTAGCCGGATATTGTGTTACGTAAGCCTGTAGTTGGGAGATTGAGGCAGGAGGATCGTTTCAGCCCTGGAGTTCACTGAGCTGTGGTTCAATGGAGTCCAGTGAGCTGTGGTGATACAAGTACACGCTAGCTCCATAGCCTGGGCAACAGAGAGAAACCTTGTCTTTAAAAAACAACAACAATGACAACAACAAACCATAGAGCTAAAAACACCTATGAACTAAGTAAAGCAGCTAACTGTGACAAATATTTAATGCACATTTGACCAAAGGCTCGTAGAAAACTCCTAAACATCAAAACAAAGATGAATAACCCAGTAGGGAAATGGGGAACACATTTCAGACATAAAGAGGTGCAAATGATTAATAAACATTTGTCTTTACTCATATAAAGAGAAGTGAGTAAAGAATGTCCTTTACACCTTCTGGGGGCAAGACATGATTGCAAGAGGGACTTTGCCTAACAAATGCCATCGGTGTAACCTGGCTTATTGTACCCTCAATGAATCCCCAACAATTAAAAAAAAAAAAAAAAGAATGTCCTTTACACTGTCACACTGGCAAAGACTAAAAGGGTATTGGTTGAGGAGGTGAGAGAAAAGGATACTACTTATCCTGCTGCTGGGCACAATATTTTTTTTTTGTCATTTCTAAGAATTCTATAGACAATGTTAGCGTGTAAAGATGGTCTGGTAAGGATGCTCATTGCAGTATGGTTCGCAAGACTGAAAGCTGCAAATGTAATTTGTACATTTGTACAATGTAAATCCCTATCAGAGGGGAACTGGTTAAGAAGTACTCAGTGGAATACTATACAACCATGAACAAGATTTATATACACAGTACTGCTGAGGAATACTTCATTTAAAAACAAGTCAGAAACTTCATTTTGTATGCCAGGATTTGTGTTGAAAAGTAAAAAAGAGATTTGTATGTAGATACATTTAAATGTTTGTTGTAATGCTACGAAGCAATAGTGGGTATTGGAAAAGGGGAGGGAGTCAAGTGAATGGTCAAGTCTGGGGGGGAATTTTGTTTTTTATATTATGCCTATCTTGTGGTTGGGTTTTTTTTAACTTATTATATCTATCTTATGATTGGATTGTTCTTAAAACTAGAAGCATCTATTTTTATAATAAAGAAACTTACAAAAATTATCCTTGTTTTTAATTTCATTTTTTTGTTTTGTTGTGTTTGAGTATATGTTTGTGTGTGTTTGAGTGTGTGAGAATGTTTCTCTTGTCTGAAGGAAGGAGTCAGTTTTTAAAAGGAGTTTTCTTTCTCTTTTTTTGCTACTTTGGGAGAAAAGACTATTACCCAGAAATCTGTTAACACTTGGGTGAACATATTCTTACGGTCTTTTCGTATTTATAACTTAAAATTTTGTGTTTAGGTGGTGGCAAGGCGGTAAAAGGAGATCATTATTAGAATTAAGGTGAATATAGATTTCAATCAGATAGTTGATTAGTCTTGAGTATTTTGATTTTTTTTTAACAATCCAGACCTTACTGTATATAGATGTGATTGTAAATGCACTTTCAGATTTGGATGCTTGTTCATTGATGGTGCATTCATTTCATTGAATGCATTTTCAAAGTTAATAATATAGAAAAATGCTCTTGTCAAATCTTACACTGTTTTCTGTCTTTTGATTGATGAAATTACACAAGAAATTTTGAAACCAGTCACATATGTGTTTCTTATTCTTTTGTGCAAGTTGAGATGTTTGATTTGTTTATAATTTTTTTTTTTTTTTTTTAGTATTTCAGTATCTAATATGTCGTCAGCATTGTTCTGAGGAAAGTTAAATTTCCAATATTAGGTGAGGAGTACTTGGAATTTGTTGATACTTGGTTCTCTGATGTTGGTAATGGTCCAGTGAAGAAATTTAACCTGTTTAGAAGACAAAATATTTTTTTTGTAGTCCAAAATTATAACAACAATGGGAAATGGAATAGCTGATTTGGATTAAAGCAAACATTTCTACTGTTTCTTTAGTCCTTAATTCCTTGCTACCCATTGTATTGTGAGTATACCCTTGGATTAAAAGGCCATTCTTATTATTTTTTTTTTCCACTTTGCATTGAATTTTATTCATTTCACAGATGTGACATTTTTGGAAATCTATGGATGCCTGTGGAGCATGTCCTTTATAGAAGAATTATTGCAATTAATTGAACAATTCAAATCATTTTTTTTTTTTTTTTTTGGGAGGTGGGGTCTTGCTCTGTTGCCCAGTCTGGAGTGCTGTGATGTGATTGTACCTCACTGCACCTTTTTTGTGTCTTTTGAGACTGAGTCTCACTGTGTTGCCCCTGGCTAGAGTGTTGGTGGCGTTATAGCTCACAGCAACCTCAAACTCTTGGGCTCAAGTGATCTTCTTGGCTCAGCTTCCTGAGCAGCTGGCACTACAGATGTGTACCACCATGTCTAGCTAGTTTTTCTATTCTTTTTCTTTTTTTTTTTTTTTCTTAAGAGACAGAGTCTCACTTTGTCACCCTCCATAGAGTGCTGTGGCGTCACAGCTCACCATAACTTCCAGCTCTTGGGATTAGGCTATTCTCTTGCCTCAGCCTCCTGAGTAGCTGGGACTACAGGCACCCGCCATAACACCCAGGTATTTTTTTGTTGCAGTTTGGCTGGGGTCGGGTTCAAACGCACCACCCTCCATATATGGGGCCAGCACCCTACCCACTGAGCCACAGGTGCCGCCCAAGTTTTTCTATTTTTTAAAAAAATATAGACAGGGTCTCACTCTTGGTGAGGGTGGTCTTGAACCCTTGAGCTCAACTAATCCACCCATCTTGGCCTCCCAGAGTGCTAGGCTTACAATTGTGAGCCCCTCGCCTGGTTTCTCGCTGTAGCTTCAAACTCGTGGACTTGGGCAGTCCTCCCATCGGCCTCCCAAGTTGCTGGGATTACATGTGTGTCACCATGCCTGGCTAATTTTTTTTATTTTTTGGGGGGGGATGGGGTCTTGGCATATTGGCCAGGCTGGTTTGAAATTTCTGGCCTCAAGTGATGCCAAAGTCGTGGGATTATAGGTATGAGCCACTGTGCCCAGCTCATATTATTGGTGTTAAGTACATCCTTGTCCTCTCTGACTTTTTAAAATGTTTATCTTGGGCTTCTTTTCACAATGGGTAATCAATTGCTATCTCAGTTCTAACTGAATGTTTCACATAGAAAGATAAAAGCCTGGGTCTTTTCTCTGCTCATACTCATATTAAGGGTTTAGTTAAAAATGTGTGATTTCAGCTAATAATATGTTCAGTGAAGAGTACGGCAGGAGAAGGAATGTGACATGTTTTCTTTTAAGAGTGCTGTCATTATTAAAAACGACATGATTGGACCTATACTATTTCCATGTTACGTGCTTTATATTTTTCTGTTAAGACTGTAAATTTTCTTCAATGAGGTAAGATAAATTTGTTACCTTTATTTTAAGAAGCATACATGTACATATGCTAAAGCAAACTCATTTAGTGTTAGGAATTTTTGCAGGGGCAAAGTTGCCATTGACTTTAAACTGTATTTGACAGTACAAATACCCTAGAAATGAAAGCAGATTATTGGTATTTTTAAAAATGTGATAAACTACATGAAACCCCCAAAGCTGTTTTTATTTACCTTTGAGATTACTATGGTGTAATTTAAAAAATGGTACTTTTTCACAATAAAAAGTCTAATTTAGTTTTCTTAGTTTATTAATTTTGGGACAAGTAAATGTTTGGGGATTACTGTAAATTTGAAAACATGAGCTTTCTTCCTCCTTTAAATGCATCTCCTTCTGAGAAATCAATATTAAATGATAATTTGGAAAAATTTGTTACCTAGTTTTGTTTCCTGAAAAGAGTCTTGTTTCCCAGTCCTACTCAATTCTCAATGCCGGAGGTGGTGGGTTCAAACCCAGCCCCGGTCAAAAACTGCAAAAAGAAAAAGAAAAAGAAAAAAAAAAAAACAACCTGGATGACTTTAGTTCTTGCTTTCAAGGCTGTGTTCCTTTAAGAATATGCTGTGTACATGGTTTTCAGTTCTTTAAAAATAGGATGCTTCTTTAAATTTTTTCAACTAGAAAAGATAGTTAAAGCAAGCTTTAGAGAGAATGCGGTGCAAAATTACCTATCATTTTGAACTTTGATCTTATTGAAAGATTGACTAAGCTGACAGTTAAGTAAACTGTTGCTAAGGGTACACTAAATGTTTTATATCTGTGGAATTCTGAAGTGATAACTAGTTTTGTTTGTGCAAACTTATCTATACATATATAGATAAGCTTATAGATATATATATCTATACATGTTCCCAAGTGAGCAGAAAAGGAGACACTTAACCCAGGTATAATTTGAATATCGTTACTCCAACCATGTTCTAATGACCCCTACATGCAGATTCACTGGATTCACTGTTCCATTTTTTCCTAAAATGCTGTTGCATTATAGGTGTTATATACTAGTAGACCTATAGTGATTTGAGAAATGAAAAGATGACATTAATTCCAGCTTTTCTCATTTCGTTGATGAGAAAATAGAGGCCCAAACATGTTGAGTAATTGTCTAGAGTGGCATAGTAAATGGCAAAGCTAATTTGGCAAAGTATTGAATCTGTTTTTCCCCACTGTTTTGGCTGTCTCTTGGTTTGCTAGGAATGTTTGGTAGTCTAAGAAATCAGAACAAGCATGTTCCTGAATGTAAATTAGACTGTTGGAGAGGTTATTTGGCTAACATTTTATTGAATGTTACGAAAGTATTTCTAGATAGGATTTTAGTTTCAGGCTAAATTCTAATGGCTTTAGTTCAGCAGTGGTACTAGCATACCAAATACTTGCTAGTGTATAAAACATTTGTAGATATTTGGAAATTGAAATAATGTTATGAGATTAAAGTCCTGGAAAAATTAGTTATGATTGCTTACTGTACAAATATATAGCAGGTCCTGAATAACGTTTTATTATAATGTTGGTGAGGGGGGAAAAATGATTGCTGGCTGGTGCTACTGTCTCTGTGGAGTTTGCATGGTCTCCCAACGTCCATGTGGTTTTTCTCTGGGTACTCTGGTTTCCTCCCACATCCCAAAGATGTGCCTGTTAGATGAATTGGCATGTCTATGTTGCCCCATTCTCTAGTGAGTGTGGGTGTGGGTGTGTGTGTGTGTGTGTAGTCCTGACCAGGGCTGATTCCTGCTTTGTGCCCTGAGCTGCCAGGACAGGCTCTGGCCACCCACAACCTTGAATTAGAATGATTGGGTGAATAATTACTTTGCTTTTGTTTTTTTGAATCTTAAGTATATGGATCATTCACATTTATTTCAATGTTTAGTATTTAGAAATGTTTTGGGTCTTTAATTAGAAGTTTGGTCATGTTTTTATGACCAGAAACAGGCTATAGGAACTTAACTCTTTTTTTATATCAATGAGCCTATGATAAAATTGGTTTCATTATGTTTCTACGTGAGGATTTACTGTACATGAAGGTACACATACACTAATGTAATGTAGAATTTACCGAAAGTTTAAAGTGCTTCTGCAGGACAGTAGAAGTTTGCTCAGAATTTAGTGTGTATGCATATGAAAACTGGTACAGTTTTATTTGTATTTGACCTGTTTTGTGTGTAATTTACTGTTGTTGTTAATGTGCTGCTTTTCTTTTTGCCAGTGCTATATACATAACCTTATACTTCTTTCACGTAAATGATGTGGTCTCTAAACTGTAGTATTCTTTAACCTTTAAAGTCGTTTTTGTATGATCTGGGACAGTTTTTCATTGAACTAGCTGGATGTAATTTATGATGCGACTCTTCATTTTTTATTTTTTTGAGACAGACAGAATCTCAAGCTGTCGCCCTGGGTAGAGTGCTGTAGTGTCACAGCTCACAGCAAACTCAAACTCTTGGGCTTAAGTGATTCTCTTGCCTTAGCCTCCCACGTAGCTGGGACTACAGGCACCCACCACAATGCCGGGCTATTTTTTGTTGCAGTTGTCATTGTTGGTTAGCTGGCCTGGGTTGGGTTCGAACCCACCAACTTCGGTGTATGTGGCTGGTTGTATAAGCACTGTGCTACAGGTGCCGAGCCTGAAAGGTAATTTATTTTTATTTTTATTTTTATTTTTATTTTTTTTTATTAAATCATTGCTGTGCACATCAGTATCATGGGGCATCATACACTAGTTTCATAAACCGTTTGACACATTTTCATCACACCGGTCTACATAGCCTTCCTGGCATTTTTTAGGTTGTTGTGCCAAGACATTTACATTCTACATTTATTGAGTTTCACATATATCCTTGCAAGATGCACCGCAGGTGTGATCCCACCAGTCCCTCTCCCTCTCCTCACCTCCTCCCTCCCTCCCCTACCTCTCCCCTTTCCCCCCATTCTTTTTTTTTTTTGAGACAGAGTCTCACTTTGTTGCCTTTAGTATAGTGCTATCGCGTTATAGCTCACAGCAACCTCAAACTCTGGGGCTCAAGTGATTCTCTTGTCTCAGCCTCCCAAATGGCTGGGACTACAGGCGTCTGCCACAATGCCCAGCTATGAAAGATAATTTTATCTGTGCAATTGCTGAACCCTGATGTTAATTATAAGGATGCAGTAGAACCTGTCACTACATTTAAACTCTAATGAAATAAGCTGATCAGATAAAGTTCATTTACTGACTCCATTGCTTAAAATTCAGGTGACTACTTGCCTTATTTCACAGTTTATGTATTTTTTCATTGTTAATTGGTGTCACATCTCTAATGTTGGAAGACATATAGAAAATATACATGTGAAGATGGAATGTGGAATGAGTCTATAGAAGCAAGTTTTAAATTCTCTTATTTAATTGTATCAGTATAATTTTGAATTTCGTGTATGCCAAGTTGTATGTGTTACAAGTTTGCTGGCAGTGGCCAGCATTTTTATGAATGGAGTACTGTATAGGTATTCTATAATTCCCATATGAAGAGTATGCCTGGAGTCTCCTCTGGGTTTGCTGTTGGTCTTTCTTGGTAAAGGCCGACAGAAGATGAAGGCAGCTCTGTATTTAGTTCCCGTCGCATTTTTGCACCCTGCTACCTACTACCCCTTCCCATTAACTCATTTCTAAGAAGAAGGTGGTCATGATTATAGATACTTGCCTTAAAATAAAATTCTAAAATTCAAATACCAGAAATTTATAATCTGGTGGTTGTATGTGAGCATTCTTTTTAGTATGTTAGCTCTATTCCTTTAGGACTTTGTTTTTTAGTGTTCTTCGAGTTTCCTTAACACCTAGGATTTTGTATCTTGATGCCATCTTACAGTTCTTCTACTTCCTCCAGATACCGCTTGTGTGATTTTTGTCTGCTTGAGCTTCAGCCCAGTAACTTGGCCAGTCTTTTCAAGATTGTGGTTTATGTGTATACTTCTATAGGCAGTGGTAAAGATTGCTCTGTGATGATGGTAGAAGCAAAGGAGAATTGAGGGTATAGGAGATGGGGAAGGCTCTGAATCTAGCCTACGTCTGAGCTCCAGTTTCTTCTTTTCCTGCCTTTCCTCTTTGCTTTTCTTCTCTTCCTCTCCTTTCTTTTCTTCTGGAGATGGGGTGAGGGAAGCGAGGAGTAAGAAGGTGTGGTAGAAGAAAAGACAAATTCAAAGAGGTAAGAAGTACCTCCCCAGAGTATACTCCATTTCCTTCTTTCCCTGCAGTTGTCTCCCTCCTTCCTTTGACCTCCCCCCCTTCCTGATTTAGGGAAATGAAGCTGAGGTCAGAAGGACCTATGTGTTCCAGCTGCTGCTTAGCTGCTATTTTTAGCCTGGCCCTACAGCAGGCTGGCACCAGGCCATGATGGCTCATGGCCAGCATGTTGTGGGACTGCTGGCAAATGTCAGAAATTTAACTTTTCAGTTATCAAACTGAACCAAGTTTTAGACACTGGCTATGATACTCTTTTTAGCTGTACTTTTCTGAAATAGGATGTGCATGTCTTTTAGATATGGATTTTTAATAGTAGTCATCATAAATGATAGGTCTTGAAACATGTAACATGTAGTTTATGTTAGGAGAATGATTTAAAGAATTGCTTTATCAGGTCAGACATAAATCCATCTCAATACTTTGGTTTTGTGGTGACACCTAGAAGTGTGAAATTTGCTTGATTTATTTACTGTGCCTCAGGCATCTTTCAAATTCCCCTTGCTGTTGAAGTGGTGGAGTCTGAAATGGTTTCTGTAATTATAGGTGCCATCAGACCTTTAAAAAAACACAATACTGTTTTTTCTACAGTTGTCAGCGTTCTCTTTGCTAACATCTTTGTGTGTGTGCTTAGATTTGGTTAATGCTCTAGTAGTGTTTTAAAAACCTAGCTATTGTAGGGAACAGTTGGGTTTTGATTGAAATATCAGTATCCGAGTGGAGGTTCTTCATGCTGTAGAGCCAGTATTATGTAGATTGTATCAGCAAAGTCAGTTTTAGACTTTGGGATGCATATGTGAATTCAAGAACTTAATGATTTGTATCCTACAAAATGAAAAATTCAGTGTCACAAAGGTCGCCATACATACACACATAGGGAAAAATAGAAATTATAGCAAAAAGTACCTTTATTTACAAAATACCACAAAATTTTACAAAATACTTACAAAATATTTCTCTACATATTGACATATAAATATAAAAATACAAAACATAATAAGAACTTGTTAGTTTTTCCTATGTATAGCAACCCTTAGGACACCCCTGTATATTCTTGAATAATTTTAGAAAGAAGTAAAAAAATGTCATAGTATGAATTTGTGTCTTTGGAAGGGACTTTGATGAGAAAAATATTGTTTCTGCTTTTTCTGTAATAGCATATAGAAAACCTGAGGGTATGTTAAGGGATGATTTATCTTGTACGGTGGATTATACTGAATACAAATAAAAACGTGGGTGATTGTTGCCTTGTTTATAAGGAGTAGTGGTATAATGTTCTTAGATCTGTTAGATGGCAGGGCAACATTTATTTAGTTCATTGGTCTGTCACCCTTCTTAAGGTAGCACAAAATAAGTGGCCAAAATAACTAGGAATAGAATCAAGTAGATTTCATCTTCCCTTTGTTCTTAAGGTAGTTATTGGCTAAATTCTCCTGTATTCACTTTTGTGAAAATAAGAAAGGTTAAGTTGAGAGATTTAGTCAAAGGCAAATTGCTGGTGTAATAGCCTACAGAAGTATATTTACATTTTTACATCTTAAAAACATTTTGGATAAGAGCAATTTGGGCAGTTTGCTGATGTTAAAGAATATTTTATCTCTTTTACTTAAGGTGAAAACAAAATTTTTTTTAGGAAATATAACTATAGTATCTCAGGAATAGAATATCAAGCACATTAAACTATTGTATGTCATAGTATAGTAATTATATTGTATAGTCTTTCTGCAGTTGGAGGTTATGATAGGTATTTCTAAAGTGGCTTAGAGATAGTTTGTTTGATCTAAGTGTCTCTATGTAATTTAATATGATGCATAGAACATTGTAATAGACTGAATGGTAGTAGGTTAAGTGACTATCTTATGGACCCTTAATGTAATTTATATTTTACTTAGGTAAGCTATATATGTGATGTCAACTCTAGCTTAACAAGCTTGATTAAAAACAAAGCCTACTCAGTAGTTCTACTAGTGCTGTTAGAAGCAAAATGCTCAAATGATATTCTGCGTTGGAACTTGTCAGAGCATTTTCTTTGTTGTTTCATGGATCTCTCCTACTGACCTAGTAAAATACATTAAGCTCTTTCATAAATAGCAAGAAATTCCAAAGGCCTGGATGGTATTGCTTTTTGCTTTCAATATGGAGTGGTATAGTGGGGGTAAAAAACTGTACTCTATTCATTTTAACAATTGGTAGCAAAATATTTTTATTTTAAAATGGATGGATTTTTAAAAACATTTCTTGTTTTTGTAGATTTAAGATTCACTTAATTTTTCACTGTTTATTAAAAATTTTATTTTGTTTCTAATAATTTTAGATGTCTTATATCACCAGCGATAGAAGAGCTACTGACTACTGGTTTATTCAAAATGATGATATAAGAGCTACTGACTATGGGCTTATTCAAAATGTAATTAGGACTGAATTTGTTTTAGTAGCTCATAGCTTAGCAGTGGCTTGTCTTTTAATTTTGATAAATTATGAAACTTAGTTCTTTAGCTTTTCAGTGAAATTTATTTCTTAACACATAAGAGTATGGTTTGTATTTATTTATGTTTTTTGCCCATCAGTCCATATAAAAATATGGAACACTTCACGAATTTGCATGTCATCCTTGCACAGGGGCCATGCTAATCTTCTACGTATAGTTCCAATTTTAGTATATGTGCTGCTGAAGCAAGCATGGTTTGTATTTTTTTTAACAAAATGTGCGTGCGCATGTGTGTGTGATGGGGGCTTTGTGGTGGTGAGTTAAGAAAAGCACAAGAAATTCAAGTGGCCTATTCAAATATAGAGAGCTCTCCCTCTGATCTTCCGTCAAGAATTTATACTTCGTGGGGCTGCTTATTTTTATTTATTTATTTAATTTATTTTTTGAGACAGTCTCACTATGTCATCATTGGTAGAGTACTGTGGTAGAGTGCTCACAGCAACCTCTAATTCTTGGGCTTAAGTGATTCTCTTGCCTTAGCTTCCCGAGTAGCTGGGACTATAGGCACCTGCCACAACAGCGCCTGGCTATTTTTTGTTGCAGTTATCATTGTCATTTAGCTGGCCTTCAAACCCGCCAGCCTTGGTGTATGTGGCTGGTGCCATAACCACTGTGCTACAGGCGCCAAACCTGGGCTATTTATTTAATGTCACATTAAAAACTTGTTTTTTACTTCTTGATTGTCCCCTTCATACTTAAAAATAGACATTATAATTAAGAATGTAAAAGTTCAGTGTATAATGACAGTCTGATCATCAGTGATTTTAGAGATAACATTAACTATCACATTTCTAAATGGCATGTTTTAAAAATTTACTTCCTGAGTTGCTGTTTTCCTCTTTGGTCCTTTACAATTGTGGAACAATTCATTTTCTCCTCCTTTTTCATTTGTCTTTTTTAGAATTGAGCTTTGAACCTGATACTTTCAAGAAGCCTTATTTATTAAATCTAGAACATTCCATGCCTTAGAGTCATAACTTAAAAAAAAAAAAAATCTGTAGTAGTAGACCAGATCTATTTAGCTAATCTGTTTCCTTATTAGATCAAGGGGCAGTTCCAGTCTCTCTGGTAAAAAGCAGGTAGAGCTTCTGAAATTCCAATGGGGTTGATTTAGAACCTGACCCTGGTCTGACTCGTAGTTATTTCCAAATTTGAGAATACAACTGTGAAATGTAAAACTTGAAGGAAATAAGGAACTGTTTTTTCTTAGAAATCAGAATATCAAAACAAATCTTTTGTAGAATCGCAGATTTCTAAGCATCTGATAGAGGGAGCATCAATTGGTTAAAACCAAATTGACTCAAAATATGCAGTGTTACTAAATAAATGTAAAAATATTCTGCTCTACACTGTTGGGGGATTGTCCTTTTGAGTTTCCCATTGTTGAGTAGATATTTCTAGTCTTTTTGGGGGCAGGATGCAACGAAAATTATAGAGTATTTAAATACAAAGTTCCTTTTTGGCATGAAAGATAAATCTGCTAGTTGGAAAAAAAAATATGGGCAAATTTTAAATCCAGAGCAGCCCACTACTATATTAATAGTACTAGTATATTGTATGCATAGTAGACATCGAATTGTCACTTGAATGAGTGATAGTCTTAGATTATATGCCAGTCCTGTGGGTGTCTGTATGAAATTCTCTCAGTTGAAAACCAAGCTTCAGTTTTTAATTAGTTGAGTTCCTGAATCTGAATTGCTGTAAGGGGGAAGAGTAGGAACATGACCGCTAGTGAGGTAGCTGCTTTAGGACTGGCTTTATCATCAGTCTGTTTCTGTGGGTGTTGTGTATGTTTTCTTCTTTTTCTCATTCGAAGTCTTTTTCTTCAAGTTTGTTAACTTGTTAACAATAGCATCAGCTTAAAAACTATTGTAAAAGCAATTCATTTATAAGATGATTCCTATTTCTAAACAGGAAATAATTTGGGTATTCCCCTGCAGAATAGTACTTTTGGGTTTTTTGAGAAATTGCTTTTTCCTTCTATTTGATTATTTTACTTTTTAAAGAATTTGGTACAACTAAATTTAGTTTTAAAAAATTTCTTCCCCCAGATGACTTGCAAAAGCACCTATAACTTCAAAACATCTTGTAAGATCTTAAACGTTAGGAAAACACATTGGCTAAGTGGTTTATTAACACTGACATTGGCTAATTAGTAGGAGTGGATTATAACATGATGATGGCTTTCCCTGAGGTAGAGTTTTCTTGAGATTTCAGTTTAATATAAAGTGGGGTACACCGAAGTAGTGTTTTTTTAATACAGTAGTTTAACAGTGGAGGTGTTAAATGCTTGGCTCCTGAGAGAGATGTGTTATCCACTTACTGGGTGACCACTAGTTCCCAGTTTGCCCAATCTTGGTTTATGCCTCTTTTCCTAGATAGTCACTTCTTTGACTCTTCGAAGTATTCCTTTCAGTTTGGATGATAAAGTGAGTGGTTACCTTGGCCATATGTCATGTTTCCCAGAAGAAATGGAAGAAATAAGCCAGTTTAAAATGGTACTCTCTGTGCCCTTGTGTGTGGGGAGAGAGGAGCAGAGAGAGGCAAGGAGGAGTTGTTTGGGACTGAAGGAGACCTTTGGCTTGTCTCTAATCTCTACCCTCCTTCAGTCTCTTTGTAATAGGAAGTACATGATTTCTGTCTGAGTTCTTGTTTGGACTGCAGTTAAGACAGTCTCAATCTCTGTGGGTTTGATGTATCCCACCTCTTTCCCCTCACCTTTTTTTTTACAGTTTTAAGATATGTAAATTTTCATGCTTCTATTTGAAGTTCAATTGTATGAACCTGTGTTTGTATTGATACTGCAATTCTGTTTGCACATTTTCTTAGATTGGTGTTCACAAGTACTGCTATGTTAGGTACTTCTGCAGTTAGCCACTTACATGAATATACCCTGGTCATGAGCTTGGAGAAGGTGCCTGAGCCATCAGGAGAGTAGAATCCTCTTGGCTGGGACTTGGCCTACTACTTGTTTGTCCCTAGATTGCTCTCAGCACTGGCTCTGAACGTGGAGTCCATGAAAATGGGAATAATTATACCTTTACCTCTTGAGGCTGCTGAGATGTCCACATGGGAATACATGAAAGTATTTAAATTCTAAATATAATTGTTATACCAAAGGGCAGTATGTTATTGTAAGGCAGTGTTCCAGTTTTACCTGATTTCTTCCATTTATTGTTATTTTCTTCTAGTTTTCTGTATTTTCCAAAAACACTGTAGATTGATTTTGTAATTAGAGAAGGGAAACATTGTTTTTAAAAAAGTTTCATTACCATTAAAATACTAACTTCACTATCCTCAGATTCATTTTTGTTAATGGTTTATTATGATTATAATTGTTGCCTGGTCTAGTGTAAATGAACAGAGCATTTATTATTCAACAAGGTATCTCATGCCTTAATATCTTAATATTTCCTTTACTGTTGACCCTAATGATGGATGAGGGTTTTTTTCTCTTGAAATTCTACAATTCTTCTGAACATGAAAAGGGAAATTGCTAAAATCAGTTCTGTGGTATTCATGAATAGGATGGACAATTTGTGGATTAACCTTGTCTCTTGAGATTTAGTTCCTTGGCTTCCCTGAATTTCTAGCATGGCTAGTAGAGGATGGAAGAAAACATAAAATTCTTAGTTTCAGATTTATATTTCTGAATTCCTTAAATCATACAATTTACTGAGATCTATACTACCTTCTTCTGGAGACATGCATCAGTAAATGAAGAGTTGATTAACATTTCCCCCCTGATTTAAAGGTTTAAAAATAAAGTATTTAGAAAAATAGTTTCAAGTGAAATTTAAGATCTTGCTATGAACTGAATTTTTTGTATATTTTTTCAGTTCTATTTTTGGGTGTTTTCCCAAGTCTTTGCCTTGGAAAGCTGTGGTGGTATGATCCAGGCAACCTGTTGTGTGTTTTTTTTTCGCTGGTTATCCAAAGTTTAATGTCTTCAGTGAAGTTTAGACCAGATTAGCTATCACATCATGCATCTTTCACTTTTCTTACCTGTTAATGGCCTTTCTCAACTTCTAATTTGTACTATAAAGCTATATTTAAAAAATCTTACACATTGTTTATGTGTGTACACCCGTGTGTTTGTAAGAATGTACTTCATGTATTCATAGAGTGTTGATCAGTTTGTAAACTTAAGACAGGCAGGTATTGGCTTTTAGAACAACCTATATTGCAGCCAGGATGATAATGTCCTGCCCTGTGCAGAACCTTCAGTGGCTTCCCTTTGCCCAGAGAACTAAAGTCATTGGTGAGTGTACAAGGCCCAGCATGGTCCAGCCCTGAACCTCATCTGCCTCCTGCATTGTCCTCCCTTACCCTGCAGCTGCGTCTAAGCTGCCTGGCTACCTGCCTTTGCCCATGTTCTTTTTTCTGCCTGCAGTGTTCTTCTGTGCCTGCTTCGTTCCCTAATTGTCATCTTGGCTCAGAGAAATATTCTGGCATAACATTTTCTCCTTTGTAATCCTAGTTATAGTTTCCTATGTGATTTTTGTTTTTTAAATTACCTTCTCAATTAGACTGTAAGCTCTGGGAGAGCAGAAATCGTATGTGTGTATATATATGTATGCGTACCTGTTTGTATCCATGGTCCCAGTACAATCATTTGCGCATAGATGTCTCTCAATAAAACTTTGTTGCATAAATGGATGAAGGAATTGGTGTTTTACTTTGGGAATTCTTCATATTCTCCAGGAGGAGGCACTGCCTGCATTAAGTGGTTCCATGTATCTTCTACCCCACATCTATCACAAAAATAATTTGCGAATTTGACAAACAGCCTTGTTCCGTGTTTGTAGCCACCTAGGACCATTCCCAGATTTCCCAAAGGTACATTTTCATTCACATCTATGGTTAGATGGATTTTCTTAGGAGAGTTTGAGAAACCGCGATGTTCTGTTTACAGTAAGTACCTTATCAAGGTAGTCCTCCTGGGATGTGCATTTATATGACACGGACTGAGAAACTCAGTTTGGCTTGTATTACTGGAAGATTGAGCCCTGTGTCTGCAGCCAGAGGTTGTGAGAGTATGATAAGTGTGTGGATAGAGCAGGAGGCTTTCTTGTACCCACACGTATAGGTCAGTTCTTTTACCACTTTCTGTCATTTCTCTGGGTTGAGCAGCTATATTTGGTCATGGACATAGCCCATGTGCAGGGTCCAGTCTTATGTGGAACATTTTTTTCCTATCACTTATTCTGTGCATTTCTGCCTGTGCTCGAGCTTTTCTTTTTCAAATTTTTTTTTTTTTTTTGTATTTTAGTCTTAAGTTAATTAAACTGAAAAGTGACAGGCTGCAGTGATGCATGTAAAAAATTTCAATATAAACATATAACATTTCTGCCATATAAACATTTCTAATCTCATTAAAGTGGTCTTTCTTTTTTTTTTGAGACAGAGTCTTACTTTGTCGTCCTTGGTAGAGTGGTATGGTATCATAGCTGAAAGCAACCTTAAATTCTTGAGCTCAAGCTCTACTCTTGCCTCAGCCTCCCAAGTAGCTGTGACTACAGGCGCTCGCCATAATGCCCGGCTATTTTTAGGGACAGGGTCTTGCTCTTGCTAAGGCTGGTCTCGAACCTGTGAACTTAGATAATCCATCTGCCTCGGCCTCCCAGAGTGTTGGGATTATAGGCATGAGCCACTGCACCTGGCCTCAGTTCATGTGGAATGTAGATAAGTTTATTATTTAATATAAATACTATTATAATAATATATTAATGTTATATTAAATACTATTTAATATAAATAGTAAATATTAAATTTAAATAGTAAACTAATTTAAATTTCACATGAACTTTATGTCCACCCTGTACATATATTGCAGTTCCTAGCCCAGCCACTCGAAAGATTATGTGCCGATATATGGTGAAAAACTCTAGAGATAGGAATGTTAAAAAGTACTTAAATAATCAAAAGGTAATTTTGATTGAAAATATTCAAAAGAAGAGAGGGAAGGGGAAAACAAAAAACTAAATACCAAACAGTAAATAAACAATAAAATAATCTAAATCTGTACAGCAATAGTTATGTTAAATGGTAATAACCCAAACATACCAATAAAGCATAAATTATTAGAATGGATTTTTAAAAAAGCCTCAATATGTACTGTCTACAAGAAACTCACTTTTTTTTTTTGAGACAGAGTCTCACTCTGTTCCCCCTCTGCTGTGATGTCATAGATCATAGCAATCTCAAACTCCAGAGTTCAAGTGATTCTCTTGCCTCAGCCTCCTGAGTAACTGGGACTCCAGGTGCCGCCACAGTGCCTGGCTATTTTTAGAGATGAGGTTTCACGTTGGCTCAGGCTGGTCTTGAACCTGTGAGCTCAGGCAGTCCACCTTCCTCAGCCTCGTAGAGTGCTTGCTAGGATTATAGGTGTGAGCCACCTTGCCCGGTCCTAAAAAAAGTTTTTTCAGGATCTTTTTCGGGGTGAGGATTGGAGTCAGCTCGAACTTGGAACTTGTACTTACCATAGTTGCAGCTTATAATATTACCACTCTTTGAATACCACTTCTGTACTTACAGCCCTTAACTTTGAGGAGAAGGCCTTCTCCCCATTCATTCCATGGCGGAGGAATCAGACAAGAGGCTTTGTCACTCGTGCAGGAACACCCAGCTGGTCTGTTCTACCCCTGGCTGCCTGGACCTTCCAATTCTCAAGTGAGATCTTTTCTCTGTACCACCTTCTTTAATAGGTGTTGCCAGAAGTGACTTACAGAGTATTCCTCGGTCTGTGACACCACTCAATTCAGCTGTCTGACTTTTGAACAGTGTTTCACTACTTACTACATGTGGTATGTTTTATTTTATTCTCCTTAATAGTAGAAAAGGATATGTGACCAATCCATGATGTCATGCTATCTTGCTTTTTGGAGCTGGTAATACGCTGAGTTGAGGATGACGTCTCTTTTTTTTTTTTTTTTGCTGGACTTTTAAAAAAATAGTTTCAGTTACAGAATTTAGTGACATTAATAGTTCAGCTTGAAACAATTATGGTTTTCTCTGTTACAGTTCCTTGATTTTTGTGGGAGACTTGGAGGCAATGTATGTAGGAAGATACTTCAAAGAGAGGTTTAGCATAGTGGACGGTGTGTGAGGCAGTGGAGGCACACACAGCTGTTACTGGAAGGTGGTGCTTTGCTCATGGCTGTGTTAGCAGCCTGATTGATAGGTTCAGCAGATTGCTACAGCCTGAAGACCTGTCTCTTATAGCAAGCCTTAAAATTTTCTTTCCCACGTTTGTTTTTAGGAAACTGCTCTGTTTACTGGCAAGAAAATATTAGGTGTGTCTTTCCAGGCAATATCCCAGGTCTTTTGAAAGCTTTGGTACATGTGACAACATTCCTGCTGCCACTGTACCTCTCCTCAAATTAGTGAACTACTTACACGTTTATCCTGAGTTCCAAAGCAGGTCTGTCTGCAGCATTTGCAGCTTTCTGCGTAGACTGCTACAAGTTAAAAGGTTAGGAAGTCTATATAACTTGTCATAATTGTAGCACTTTGACTTATTAAGGTATATGTTTTGATTATCTGATTTATAAAAGTACCATATAAAATCCACCTATGCTATACAATTGCTGAAATACTGAGTAAGCTCTGTGTTTTATGACCAAATTATGGGATGAGTAATTACTCTCCAGAGTGAATAGTTCAAAATGAAGTAACCACATGGCAAAGGTGTGATGTGACACCAGATGTATTTAAGCCCCAAAGGTATGTAATTATTTCACTACTCTTGCACATACGCACAAGTACATTTATGCTTATGGCAAGAGTTTTACCTGCAAAAGCAAATTCACTTTTTGATAAGTGAAAGAACAGTGCCTTATTTTTGAAGAGCTGAGAGGTGGTTTGATGTTAGAGGTACCATTTTAGTCCCTCTGGTTTCTTTAGGGCCTAATTTAAATTCATACATCACTGGATTCTAGAGTAAACCAGGATCATGCTCTGGATTTCAAATTTTAAGGATAGTTAGGGAGTTTCTTAGGGCACCATACTTGTGATTCATCGTTTGTGCTCAATGACGTTATATACTCCATTCCTAGACTCTAGTGTATTTTGGTCATCGCTTGCCTGCCTTTAGGCAATACGTGCTATACTTTGGTTTTCTATTGAAAGTAAGAACTCTTTTGGAGTCTATGTAGATTTTTAATTTTTTAGCCCATCTGATTTCATTTTACAGATTGTGAAGGATTACAGGTAGTACCTTGAGCTTACTTGTCCTTTCTACTTTTAATTCAATATTACAACATCATTAAAAATGTGACTGATACTTGTTTATCACAATTTTACATGCTTCATTAAGAGTTAACTGTGCTGCTATTCAGTAATGTAAAGTGATCAGGTTATGTCAATTTCCCCTGTCAAAGGACCAGATACTTCAGCTTGGGGATAGGTTTGTATTTATGACTTAACTCCTTGTTCACAGCCTGGAAGATGACAGTTCCTTAGTCTGGGACCAGTGGAGATCCATAATGGTTGCAAAGTTTTCCCTTGGGCTAGAGAAAGTAAAGTTGAGATATCTCGTGGCTTTGGGACTCCAGTAAAGTAGTGGTGATTGAAGCTTACTTAATTATAATATGATTCTCTTGACAGGCTTTTTTTTTTTTTTTTAATGCAGTATTAGGTGGCAGAAGGCAAAGTGTTCACTTACCTTTGTAACTTAGTATCTGAGTACAGCACACACATTTAAGGCTTTAGATTCTTTTTTGGGGGAGGCAGGATTGGTGACAGAGGCTAGAGTGCTGTGGGGTCAGCCTCGCTCACAGCAACCTCAAACTCCTGGGTTCATGTGATCTTCCTGCCTCAGTCTCCCAAGAAGCTGGTACTACAGGTAACTGCCATGATGCTGGCTAATTTTTCTTTTCTTCTTTTTTTTTAATAGTAGAGACAGGGATCTTGCTCTTGCTCAGGCTGGTCTCAAACTCCTGAGCTCAAGCAGTCTTCCCACTTGCACCTCCCAGAGTGCTAGGATTATAGGCATGAGCCACTGTGCCTGGCCAACTCTGTTAAATTCTTTAGGAAAATACAATTCACAAGTAATTTGTGGAAAAATCATAGTAGGATGCTGTCATTCTGTTAGGTTATTAATGTGTTCATTAAAAACAAACTGAAAAATTTCTATTCATACATAGTTTTGCTGTCTGATGTAGTAGCCACACGTAACTATTGAGCATTTGAAATGTGGCCTGCCAGAATTGTGATGTGCTGGAAGTGTAACGTGCACCAGGTTTTGAAGATGTAGCGTAACAAAGAGAATGTAAAACAAGTTATGAGTAATTTGTTGGAATAATATTTAAGGTATTTTGTGTTAAATTAAAGTTAATTTTACTTATTTCTTTTTACTTTTTAGAACGTGGCTAATTGGGAATTTAAAATTACATATATGGCTCATACTTTTTGCTTGTTCTTTTAAATTAGTCTAGTTTTCCCCAGACACTAGTATTATTTAGTTGCTATGATTTGAAGGAATATTGTTTTAAACAGTTTATAAGAAACTCTGACGCCTAAGAAGGTAATCACACAATTTTCCCTCTTGAACGGGGACTGTGGTATGAATTCCAGTTGACTGTGTTATAATCCAATGATGTATTTAATGGCCCTAAATAAAATCTAGTGTTTACAAATGCAAACAAATCTGGAATATATATTTTTATATTTATAAGGTCTGTACTTCATTTACTAATTTTTTTGTATCCAAATTCCAAAAATTAAAAAGTCATAGATGAGGAAATGGTATGGATTTTATTTTACTTGTAATTTTTTGCATGTACAAGGGAGTGCTTCCAAATAAAAACTTGGAAGTGGAGAAGGAATTCTATTTTTTGAGCTCCAATGGAGAGAGCTTTTGTGTGTGAGTTGGTGAGACAGATGCTGTAGAGTGGTGCTTCCCAATCTCTTCATAGCACACAGAAAACAATAATTTATCCACAATGGGGTAGGAGACTTTTTCTAACTGTAGATAAGCTGCTAGCAGGCAGGTGGGTAGATACCCCTGGCCTTGGGGGCTGGCAGCCCCACCTGGCTGGCTCAAGAGCTGAGCTGCCAGTGTCTTGCAACTTCATCTTTCATATTGGGAAGTTCTGCTGTATGGAGGACATTTATGGTGATGAATCTCAGTCTCATCAGGACGTGAACACTTGGAACTTACATATGGTCGTGAAATGCTAGGAAAGAATACGAGAGGTTAGTTCTGATTGAGGTGGGGAGTGATCTGACAAAGGTTTTGTAGCGAGTGTAGAGCACAGAGGGCATTCTGTCCATAAGAATCATCTCATGCAAACATAACCAGTGGGCAAAGAGAGTTTGGGGAAATGCTGAAGATTTCTGATGCTGCCTATAATCCTTGCATTCTAGGAGGCTGAGACGGGGTGGATCGCTTTTGAGACTAGCCTGAGCACGAGTAAGACTCTCCCCCCCATCCCTGCTAAAAATGAAAACCTGAGGCCAGAGGATCGCTTGAGCCAAGAGTTTGAGGTTGCTGTGAGCTGTGATGTTATGGCACTCTACATAGGGTGACATAGTGCAGACTCTGTCTCAAAAAAAAAAAAAAGATTTCTGGCTGGCGGCGCCTGTGGCTCAGTGGGTAGGGCGCAGGCCCCATATACTGAGGGTGGCGGGTTCAAACCCAGCCGTGGCCAAACTGCAGCAAAAATGGCTGGGCATTTGTGGCAGGCACCTGTAGTCCCAGCTACTCAGAGGCTGAGGCAAGAGAATCGCCTAAGCCCAGGAGTTGGAAATGGCTGTGCGCTGTGACGCCATGGCACTCTACTGAGGGTCATGAAGTGAGACTCTGTCTCAAAAAAAAAAAAAAAAAAAGATTTCTGATGTGGTTGGGGTGTCAGACTTGTGGATGCAGACAGGAAGCAGTATGGTGAGAGCTACAGTTAAGAAAGTAGGCAGGGATTACCTTCAGGAAAGTCTGTATGTGGACGAATGGGCTCATGACCTTGGGCCACTGGCAGTTTTTATTCAGAGAGTGGTATGATCAGACATCCAACTACTCCCTCTCAAATCCTCCTGGGGCGTTGTAAAGTGAACTGGAGTCTGAAGCAGAGAATCCTGGAGGGGGGAAGACATTACTCCAGGATTGTTAAGAGGTAATAAAGGCTTGCACCTGATGAATGGAGACAGGAAGACTCAACTGAGGAGGGAACCCGCATATTTTGCTCATTAATGTGAAGAACAGTAACTCACACTTGGAGTCTGGGTGAAGGAAAGGATGAAGGATAATTTTCAGAGTTAGAGTCTCTGTAGGGGCTTGATTTGGGACATGTGTTTTTAAAGATGCTTGCAGAGCAGCAATTGATATTTATAAAGTGCTTTCTAGGGACCAGGCAGTGGTCTGAAGTCTTTCACTTTTTAAACTCATTTTATTCTCAAAACAACTATAAGAAGTAGGTGTTATCAGTTAGTGTTTAGTGAAGAAAAAGAATAAAACCACTAATTGTTTTGAGCAGAAAGAATTTAATGCAGGGAATTGGTTATGGGGCTGGAGGAACAAAAAGGAAAAGATATGTATTGGCACAGTGGAGTTGGAACAGAAGGTCAAAAGGTAGGTGTGTGTGTGTGTGTGTAAGTGAATGTTGAAGGAGCAAAAAAGGAGAAAAGGATGTTATCAAATACATGTATCAGCTGCTGTGTAAACTGCATGCTCCACAGGTTTGCTGGAGATCTTCATTTGCGGCTTTGAAACCACCACTGATGATGCTGGAGTCTGCAGTTATCCATTGCTGCTGTTGGAGATACCACTAGAAAAAGGAAAATAGACATTTTCTTTCTCTCTCACTTTGCAATCTCCTGCTAGTACTTCCATGGGTAGAGCCCAGCTGGAAGCCACTTGACAAAGGATTTTGAAAAATGTGGTTTATAGACTTCCAGCCCCATGTAAAACAGAGAAGAGATGAGAACCAACAGAGAAATAACTGGCATTCAGGGTGCTGTTTTTAAGCTTTCTTTTTTACAGATGTGGAAACTGAGGCGCTGAGAAGGTAAGTGATTCTCCTGAGGTCACCTGGGTTTCATCTGGTAGAGCTGGGGTGAGTCTAGGCAGTCTGGTCTCAGTCTGTGCTCTCAGCTCCTGTTCTTTGATCTGTCTCCATAAATGGTTATTGATTTGTCTTCTTATTGCTGAACACTTCACATGAGTTCCATTGAATTAAAATGCTTATCTAGCGTTTATTTTTATTTCTGTTGTTACTGGCTTTGGTTTTCACCCTTACCTCTGAATCCCTCTCTCTCCAGGATTACCACTGGTTTTATAGCCAATACAATGGATTATTTTCAATTTCTATTTTTCCTTGAACTTTGCCTGGCTTTTGATGCCCCTACCCATTCATGTGGAATTCCAGCCTTGACCTCTGTGATGCTTTATTTTCCCCGCATCTCACTGAGACTCCTTGGTTTTCTTCTTTCTCTTCCCATCTCTTGGATTAAGTTTGGATTAGATATAAGAAGCTACTTAATGTTAATTTCATATTTAAATCAGGGACCAATAAAACATTACGTACATATATATATTCTTGTGGCCTTTTTCCTTTCTGTGTGTGTGGTAACGTCATAGAGGAGTAGGGTCCCAGTTTGGGCTCTGCTCTAGGCAAGCAGGAAAAGAGAATGGAGACTGAAGGCGAGGGACTCACTTGAGTATTTGCGCATGTGCCAGCGCTGCTCAGTGCTTTACACTGGTCCTCCTGAATGAGGTGGATGAAGAAACTGTGATAAGCAAATAATAGAACTGAAGCCCTAGTCTGCCTGGCTGTGATGGCCAGCCAGGCTCTTTACTCTGGACTGCCCAGGGAAAGCCCCCAATCTCTTCCCTGTTAAATGAGAGAAGTTGGCAAGATAATTGTTAAGGCCTGTTCTAGTTTGTCATCCTGATTCTATAACATATTGATTGTCCTGAGCAATAATTGCTTTTCTGAGTAAATATTGAAAGAGGGAGTTACCATTCTACTTCAGGACACGTTCTGTTTTATTAAGACCCAGAGTACTAACGTGGTATTTGTGAGAAGTTATAAACTAGGGCAAAGACATTTAGGGTAGTCTTGATGACAGATCTTCACATACATTTCAAGGGAGTCCCATTACATCCAAATGACACTGCTGCCCAGAAAACTTTGGAAGCTGTGGCTTTTATTCACAGGGGCTCTGGATAATAGCTTTGGAACAACTCTAGCCTATAACAAAGGATAACCCTCTTATTCCATTATACTTTCTGTTGAGAGCGTTTGCTTCCAGGTTATTAAGAATTCTCCTTTCCTCGCAGGAAATTTAGTGTGAAATTTGCCAGAGCATAGTGGAAAATATATTTCAAGGACAAGGTTCACTGTGATGTGGTTTGACACCTTTAGAGAGCCAACAGACAACCTTAAAATTAACCATTATGTTATTCTGCCATGTCTTCCAACATGCAAATAGATTGTTTAAATGGACATCAACCTCCTCTGGTGTGCAGTACTCATCATAAAATACCAAGCAAGTATTCTTAGATATGCATCAGCAAAGTAAGTAAATTTCCAGGCTCTGTAGATTCTTTTTAACCCTCTTTTTACCTCATAAACTTTCTCGAACCCTTCCCTCATTCACGCCTTATTTTTAAAAAATGAGCAATTGACAGGAATGTGCCACATTTTTAACTTTAGCTTTCCTGGCTTTGGTTTTCCTCCCACCTCTGTGCCCACTCCTTCACTTGGTTTGGGTGGTTATTTGTGTCCGTCTTCTGTCCACACCTTGATGTGTGTAGGGTTTGAGGCTTAGGTTCTTTTCTTTACCTGATGCCTGTTTTTAGATGGTGCCAACCATCCCTAAGATTTCAGTGCCATCCAGTGATGACTCTGCAATTTTTATTCCCAAATCTGCCTTCTCTCCTGCTTGCTTACTTATCTTTTACCTCTGCATTGGTCCAGCAGGCATTTCAAACCATTTTTAGACTGCCACCTCCCTGTACAGTAAGAAACTTTACATCATAACCCAGTCCACATGTACATTACTGTAAATAACAGAAACAAAGATTTTCACAAGGCAAGACTTACCTTTCAAACATGCCATGATTAATGGTGTTTCATTTCCATTAAAAATGCTCTGTATGACCCATAGCATGAATTTGCCCCTTCTTAGTGGATCATGCATGTCCCACTGTTTGAAAATCATCATTCTTGAGCCACTATAGATGTTTTAGAGGTATTTTAGTTTGTGGGAAGACTGATCGTGTATTGGGAGACCATGACTATTTAGAGTGCAGTATGTAATTATAAAATCAAAGAAGTAATGACATGATACAGGGAAAAGCAGGGAACCAAGAAGCCAGCATTTCCTGGACTTTGTCTTATCTAGGTCACTGATGATTTAACCACAAGCTGATGACTTAGTTCTAAGAAATCACATTTTTGCTTTTTCCCTGTCTGAGCAAGATCTGGATAATGAAATTACATATAATTTTTAAAAGTTTTAAAATGAAACCAATCAGTAATCCTAGGCCCAAATTTTAAATGCCCAGCCCACGTATTTTTCACCTTCCAAATGCTGACTTACAATAATTCAGTATCCCAAGACAAAGTATGTGTCAGAATAGGTGATAAAACACTAATTTTCAGATACCTGGGGTAAGTTAGTCTTGGTCTGGTTTCAGTTTGTCTCTTTATTCTCCTGAGATTCAAGATGAAAAGCTATGTTTTCTTTACCACCTGGTTAGATCTTTGACATCTGCTTGAACAAAGTTGCCAAAATGAGGAGACTTCCTTTCTCTATTTGCAACTGTGTCCTCCTCTCCCCACCCCACAAGGGGTACTGTGGGGCGGGGGCGTGGTTAAGCAGAGGCCATGAAGGCTAACCAAAAGGAAAAGGTTCAGTACAGGCTAACAACACTGGTTTAAAGGCTGTCCCCATAGAAGAAAGGTCCCATTAACTCCTGGAGAGAGTGACTGTGAAATCAGAGTAAACTTTTGGTTATGTTATTCAGAATTGTTTGTTATTTAGAACTGGTAGGAATACCTTCTCATCTCCTAACACATGGAACCAATTTTGAGTGTGTTTGTAACAGCTCCCTATAAGATTTTATAGGTACTTACCTTGTACACTTCTGCTGAGTTCACAGAAGGTTGACTAATCCCAGTTTCTCAACAGCATCCTCTTTGATCCCGTAGTGTTTTCATATTTATTTTAGAACCAACATAAAATTTATTCTAATGAAGCTTCAGGAAATAGCTTTATCTCATAAAGCTTTCCAGTTGGCATAATGAGTTAAGGGCTAGTTGACTTGAGGGGTAGGGGTTAGGGAGAGACTCAGGCTATCCAAGGATGGACCTGAAAATTGTTTGCTGATGTGAGAACTCCTTTATAAGTCATACCTGAGGGAAGTTAAAATATGTTTAAAGGTTATTAAAACACACACATAAAACAATCTCTTATTTAACATTTTGTTAACTAACTTTAGAGGCCAAGAGGTCTGTATAGCATGGTTTTTGTTTCAGAAAACCCAATAATATACTACCTTCTTTATATTAAAAAGTAACCCAACCTCATGGTATGTTTTTTTAAATTTCCCTTTACTTCTAATTTTTTGTCTTTCCTGAACAAATAGCTCAAATTGTAGCATTTCTCTTTTTCAATAGTAGGCCATCAAGAATCAGAAAATTATGACCTTCTCCCCAAATTAGGCCTGCCACCTATTTTTATATAGCCTGAAAACTAAGAATGATTTTTATACTTTTTAGTGGTTGGCAGAAAAAATAAAAAATGTTTTTTCTAGGTATAGAAGGAACATACCTTAAAATAATAAAGTCCATATATGACATACCCACAGCCAACATCATACTGAGTAGGGAAAAGTGGAAAGCTTCATCTTTAAGAACTGGAATGAGACATGGCTGCTCACCTTTACCACTCCTGGGAGTCCTTGCTAGAGTTGTCTAGCAAAAGAAAGAAAGAAAAGCCATCTAAATTGGAAAAGAGGAAGTCAGGTTATCCCTGTTTACTGATAATATGATCTTATATCTAGAAAACACTAAAGTTTCCACCAAAAAACTCTTAGATTTGATAAATGAAATTTATCAGAGTACAAAATCAATGTACAAAAATCAGCAGTGTTTCTATGCACCAGTATTCATCTAGCTGAAAACCAAAATCAATGAGGTAATCCCACTTACAACAGCTACAAAAATACACCTAAGAATATATTTAACCAAGGAGGTAAACAAGGAAAACTACAAAACAAAAAATATGGATGAGGCTCGGCACCTGTAGCTCAGCGGCTAGGGCGACAGCCACATACACCAGAACTGGCGAGTTAGAACCCAGCCCAGGCCCCCCAAACAACAATGACAACTACAACCAAAAAATAGCCGGGTGTTGGGGTGGGCACCTGTAGTCCCAGCTATTTAGGAGGCTGAGGCAAGAGAATTGCTTAAGCCCAAGAGCTGGAGGTTGCTGTGAGCGGTGATGCCACCGCACTCTGCCCAGGGCGACATAGTATGACTCTGTCTCAAAAAAAAAAATAATGGGTGAAAGAAATTGTAGATGACACAAATGAAAAAGCATTGCATGCTCATAAATCGGAAGAATTAATATTAAGACGACTTCACTGCTTATAGCAATATAAATAAAAAGAACAAAGCTAGAGGCATCACTTTATCTGACATAAAATTATACTACAAGGCTGTGGTAACCCAAGCAGTATGGTACTGGTACAAAAATAGACACATGGAACAGAATAGAGAACTCAGACATAAAGCCACGTATTTGCCACCTGATCTGGGACAAAAATTGACAAAACACATGGGGCAAAAGACACATGTTTCATAAATGGTACAGGGAAAATCAGGTGGCCATATGTAAAGTGAAGCCAGACTCCCTTCTCATTACATATATAAAAAATCAACTCGAAATAGATTAAAGACTGAAATTTAAGACCTGAAACTATAAATACTAGAAGAAAACCTAGGAGAAAGCTCTTCTGGATACTGGTCTAGGTAAAGAATTCATAACTAAGACCTCAAAAGCATAGGCACTAAACCAAAAATAGGCGAGTGGGACCTGATTAAAAGTTCTGCACAGCAAAAGAACGGTGAACAGATAACCTGGGGAATGGAAGAAAATATTTTCAAACTATGAATCTGTGACAGGGACTGACCCCGAATTTACAAGGATCTCAACCAAAAAAATCCCAAATATATTCCCTTTAAAATGTGTGCAAGGGACACAAAAGACATTTTTCAAAAAAAGACATGAATGACCAACATGCACATGAAAAAATGCTCAGCATCACTAATCATCAGGGAAATGTAAATTAAAATCATAAGACGTCAATCAGAATAGCTATTAATGAAAACACAAAACGTAACAGATGTTGCTGAGGATGCAGAGAAAAGGGAATGCTTATACACTGTTGGTGTAACTATTAATTAGTACGACCTCTATGAAAAACGGTATGGAGGGCTCAACGCCTGTAGCTCAGCGGCTAGGGCGCTGGCCACATACACCAGGGCTGGTGGGTTCGAACTTGGCCCGGGCCTGCCAAACAACAATAACAACAACAGCAAAAAAGAGTAGCTGGGGGTTGTGGTGAGTGCCTGTAGTCCCAGCTACTTGGGAGGCTGAGGCTAGAGAATTGTGTAAGCCAAGGAGTTTGAGGTTGCTGTGAGTTGTGACTCCATGGCATTCTACTGAGGGTGCCATAGTGAGACTCTTGTCTCAAAAACAAAACAAAACAAAACAAAACAAAAACAAAAAACAGTATGGAGATTTTTTTTTTTTTTAATTGTAGAGGCAGAGTCTCACTTTATCGCCCTGCCCTGGGTAGAGTGCTGTGGCATCACACAGCTCACAGCAACCTCCAACTCCTGGGCTTAGGTGAGTTGGCATGGTTTCTTGCCTCAGCCTCCTGAGTAGCTGGGACTACAGGCATCTACCACAATGTCTGGCTATTTTTTGGTTGCAATTTAGCCTGGGTGTGGGTTGAACCCACCACCCTTGGTATGTGGGGCCGGTGCCCTATCCACTGAGCCACAGGTGCTGCCCCAGTATGGAGATTTTTCATAGAAAAATACGGCTACCATTTAATTGTCTACCCAAAGGAAAAGAAATTATATTGAAAAGATACCAAAATTTGTATGTTTATTGCAGCACATTCACAATAGCAAAGAAATGAAATCAACCTAAGTGTTCGTTAATAGGTATTGGGTAAAGAAAATATAGTTTATGTACACAGTGTAGTACTTTTCAACCATAAAAAGAATGAAACAAGTTCTTTCGCAGCAACATAGATGGAATTGGAGTCCCATTATCTTAAGTGAAAACAACTCAGCACAGAAAGATTAAATAATGGCATATTCTCACTTACATTTAAGTTGTAGCTTAATAGTATGTATAGATGGATATAGAATGTGGAATGATAGTGGAGAGAAGGAAGGGTTGGGAGGGGTGGAAGGTGGCTAGACGATGAGAGATCACATAAGTGATGGATACCCTAAAAGCCCTCACCTCACCACTTGGTAATATGTCTGTGTAACAAAATTACACTTCACTTCATGAATTTATACAAATAAAAAAGAATGTTTTGTGACATGAAGATTATATGAAATTTATATTTTAGAGTCCATAAATAAAATTTTGCATTATAACACATCTGTGTTCATTAATTTATGCCTTATTTTTTTCAGGCTGCTGTAACAAAATAGCATTAATTAGGTGGCTTATAAACAATGGACATTTGTTTCTTATAGTTGTGGAAGCTGAGCAAGACCAAGACCAAAGTGCTGGCAAATTTAGTGTCTATAAATTCCTAATTTATAGATAGTGCCGTTTTGCTCTGTCCTCACATGGTGGAACAAATGAGTAGTCTCTCTTGTGCCTCTGTAGAAGGGCACTAATCCCACTCTTGATGGCTCTGCTCACACGACCTAATCACCTCCCAAAGGTTCTACCTCCTAGCACCATCACACTGGTGGTTAGGTTTCAATCCAGGAATTTTGGAGGGATTAAAACATTCAAACCATAGCAGTGCGTGTTTGTCTATGAGTGCTTTCATGGTCTAATGGCAGAGTTGAGTAGTTGATACGGAAACTTTATGGCCTGCAAAGCCTACAATACTTACCATCTGGTTATTAAAAAGAAAAATGGCTGACCTCTGGCCTACCGGGTTCACAGCCTTTGGAATGTAATACGTTTAATCAGTTCTATCAGTGAACTTGATTAAAGAGTTCCAATTTGGGATATCATGGTCATAAAGACAGAAAGTACGGAGAATTTGGAGGTTATAAGCATTGAATTTGTTCTTCTCTCTGTAGTCTGTAGACCAGCTTCTTGGATACAGAACAGATGACTTGCTGAATTTTGAAAAATATTAAAATGGCTATTAGAAGGCTGTGACACAGAAATACAGCAGTGCTTAATGTACTGTAGTAAGAGTGGAACATTCCAAACTTCATTTCAGATTTGACAGCTTTTATTTTTGAGGCATCTCAAATACATCTTGTATGATCACCTCCATTTCACCCTCCCTTTTTTGTGTGCTTTTATTTTAATCTGGTGAAGATTGCCATTGTCTCACAGCAGACTGTGATTATTCTCTCTCCTAAGACTTGGTGGTTTTCAGTACTCACATTGGTCTGAAAGGTGCAGTCAGTTCTCTTTGCTGACTTACTAAGCTGTGTGTGAAGATAGCATTGGGTTGGCATAGTGTGCAGAAAAGGTCTGTCAAACCTGTTCTTGGCAGTAAGTTTGGCTAAAATGAGGACTTCTGCCCAATACTTAAAGTTTCTTTTCTGTACAGCACCTCAGAATTCAAACCTGTCTTGTATTAGTTGTCACTTTTAACCTCTTAACCCTTAATCCTGGAAGGGTTGTTTATACTTTCTTGAGCAATCCAGTAGATCGGCCTGCAGCCCCTTCCTTTTCTTTGGTTTCTCAGGATAGTATCAGTGCCACATTTTAGTGTACTCCAAGGCCAACTTATGTAGTGGATAAATGTACTAGTATGGTGTCCTTAATACTCTTCAAACCCTACAGAGAAGCTGAATAAGCAAAAGTGAATTCTGAAAAGCCAAAACAGTATGTTAAAATATCTGCACACTAGTTTTTCTCTTAACTAATTATAAGATCCAAAATCCTCCTTCAGACTCAATATTATTTTTATTTTTTTTAATTGTTAAATCATAGCTGTGTACATTAGTGCAATCAAGGGGTACAATGTGCTGGTTTCATATGCAATCTGAAATATTCTCATCAAACTGTTGCTCAGACTCAATATTCTTAATTAGAAATTGTTTTAGGAAATCTTAACTATTGCCAGTGGCTCATGTCTGTAATCCCAGCCCTCTAGGAGGCTGAGGTGGGTGGATCACCTGAACTCAGGAGTTGGAGACCAGCCTGAGCGAGGGGGGGACCCTGTCTTTACTAAAAGTAGAAAAAAACTAGCCAGGCATTGTGGCAGGTACTTGTAGTCCCAGCTACTCAGGAGGCTGAGGCAAGAGGATCACATGAGCCTAAGAATTTGAGGTTGCTGTGAGCTATGATGCCACAGCACTATATCCAGTGTGACAGACTGAGACTCTGTCTTAAAAAAAAAAAAAAAAAAAAAAGTATTAACTATTTAGCTTTCTAGTTTATGTTGTGTCTGAAAAGGACATAGAATTGGGCAGAGGAGAAGGAGTTGCTTTATACACAGGCGTGTCAGCAGCCGGAGTGCTGGCTTGATTAAGTGATTGCATGAGAAAATAAAGCTGTAAGAAAAGATAAAAAAGCATCTGAGAACTCAGCAAGGCCATTTGTTGTGGGACTACAGCCCCAAACACCTCTTTATTCCCTGAGGAATAATTGTCATATTGCTGGCAGAAGATTTTTGGAACCCTTAGCGTGAGCCAGTCACTGTAAACATTACATTTTCTCCTCAAAACATTTCCCGATTCAGAAAGTCTTATATCAGCTCTTCTATGCCTTTTGTTGTTGAGAAGAATGAGACATTTTCTGTAACTTTCCCAAGATTCATTAAATAGCTCAGGTAGTCCGATTCTTGAGCCTGCTTTCCTGTTACCTCAAGAGCACAGAGGCCATGTAGTATGCAGGCTAGAGTTTCTGGCTTCTGATCCCAGTTCTTTTATCTTCTGATTTTTAACTAATATTTAGTGCGTCTGTTTCCACATTTATGGAGTAGTGCGTCTGTTTCCACATTTATGTAAGTCATTTGTACCTACACCATAGGATTGTAAGGATTTGGTGAGATTTTGTATATAAACAGCCCAGTGCCAAGAACATGGTAAAAACTCAGACATGTTAGCTACTATATTTTATATAAAATATAATCATTAATGATTCACAATTGACAAATCATAGTTGACATAATTCTATATTTAAAAAGATTATACAGGGGCTGGGCGCAGTGTCTCACGCCTGTAATGCCAGCACTTTGGGAGGCTGAGGCGGGTGGATCACTTCAGCTCACAAGTTCAAGACCAGCCTGAGCAAGAACAAGACCTCGTCTCTGAACAATAGCTGGGCATTATGGCTGGCACCTATAGTCCCAGCTACTTAGGAGGCTGTGTCAGGCAAGAGGATTACTTGAGCCTCAGAGTTTGAGGTTGCTGTGAGCTATGACGCCACTCTACCAGCGGCAAGAAAGTGAGATTCAGTCTCAAACATAAAAATAAATAAGATGAGCAGGGTTGACAAAAGATATTTTAAATTCTAGAGACATTTTATTCAGTTGAAATATTTTGAAAGTATTGATGCTTAAAAAGGGTCATCATTAATTAAAATAAGTTAGGATAATTGGCATAATCATTATTGAGATCTCTTATTTGATACAAATTATTACAGACAAAGTGGGGGAAACCCCCCTGAGAAATCTGCCTTTTTTTTTTTTTTTTTTTTTTCTTTCTTTCCCATGATGTTAGTCCTGGAACTTTTAAATAATTTTGTTTTTAAAGACTGGTCTTCAGCTCAGTAGGAGGCTTACCTTTTTAATTACCAGTTTACCTTTTGGGTAAACATTTTTGGATTTCCTATTATGCTTGTTAGTAGATGAAGCTACTCTTAGTGCTGCTCAGATATCAAGAAAGGATGCGCGTCTGGGATGTCGTGTTGCCTGCCCAAGATGCAAGTTGGTCTGCTCTCTAGAGATCTTACATGGGGAGTGGAGCAAATGAGTGTCCCTCATCCCGAAAGTGTAGTTTACGCAGTGACTTTTGGCCACTGTATGAACTTTTGCTAGTCACCTTAGTTTACTGTTTACTACATTTATGATAAGGTGATATACCTGCTTTGCTTAATTAAAAAGGCTTGTTTGCACGTGAAGCGGCATATAGTGTGTGAAAGAAATACTTAGATACATTTCAGTTTTCAATTAATGTTTTATACGTGATGCCTTTTTTAAGCCATGTAAAGTGTTTCATGCACATGTTCATTGATGCTTTTAATGATACACATCACTCCACTGGGTACCTCATGTACATTGTGAGCTTCTTCCTTTTGTGGTGATCTAAGACCTGAAGACCCAGTGGCTTTAATAGAAATGTGGCAGCCATGGCAATTGCAACAACAACAAAGATAAACAAATGGGACTTCATTAAACTGAAAAGCTTCTGTACAGCCCAGGCGACAACAACCAAAGCAAAGAGACAACCTACACAATGGGAAAGGATATTTACATATTTTGCATCAGACAAAAGCTTGATAACTAAGATCTATAGAGAACTCAAATTAATCCACCCGAAAAAGCCAGCAATCCCATATACCAATGGGCAAGAAACATGAATAGAACCTTCTCTAAAGAAGACAGATGAATGGCTAACAAACATATGAGAAAATGTTCATCATCCCTATCTATTAGAAAAATGCAAATCAAAACAACCCTGAGATACCATCTAACCCCAGTGAGAATGGCCCACATCACAAAATCTCAAAACTGCAGATGCTGGCGTGGATGTGGAGAGAAGGGAACACTTTTACACTGCTGGTGGAACTGCAAACTAGTACAACCTTTCTGGAAGGAAGTATGGAGAAACCTCAAAAGCACTCAAGCTAGACCTCCCATTTGATCCTGCAATCCCATTACTGGGCATCTACCCAGAAAGAAAAAAATTGTACTAGACTGTTAATTGCAGCTCAATTTACAATCGCCAAATTGTGGAAACAGCCTAAATGCCCACCAACCCAGGAATGGATTAACAAGCTGTGGTATATATATACAATGGAATACTATTCAGCTATTAAAAAAAATGGAGACTTTACATCCTTCGTATTAACCTGGATGGAAGTGGAAGACATTATTCTTGGTAAAGCATCACAAGAATGGAGAAGCATGAATTCTATGTACTCAATTTTGATATGAGGACAATTAATGACAATTAAGGTTATTGGGAGGGGGAGGAGAAAGAAGGAAGGAGGGAAGGAGGTGGGGCCTTGGTGTGTGCCACACTTTCTGGAGACAAGACATGATTGCAAGAGGAACTTTACCTAACAATTGCAATCAGTGTAACCTGGCTTATTGTAATCTCAATGAATCCCCAACAATTAAAAAAAAAAATAATGAAAAGAAAAGCAAATTTAAGAGATTTAAACTGGAATTTTTTTCTGCTTGGAATGCTCTTCCCCATAGATATTGTCATGGTTTGTTCCTTTGCTTCTTCACATCTTTTCTTTCTTTTTCTTTTTTTTTTGGTTTTATTGATTCTTAATTGCTGCAAACTCCTTCACATCTTATTAGATACTATAAGTCTTCAAATAATTTTTTGAGTATACAATATGAAGCTTAGTGCAAATGTCTGTACTGGAAATTTTTAAAAAGATACTTATTAATGATTTCTTAAGTAAGGAGTGATTCTCTTCAATTTTATGTTTTTCCTGATAATTTGTAATATATATTCAACATCTCCATTATAATGCCACAAGTAAGGGATGATGATTTTTATATTTTTAGTGCCTAGCTCAGTATTAAAGTAAACTTTAAAAAAATTAAGTCATTAAAATTGACTTCTATACTTATTAATAAAATTAGCAGAATTTACTACTTAGATCACAGAAATTACTAGTGTAATCAACTCTCATTGCCTCAGACAGTGTATTCTTACTTTAAAAAATGAATAAACTATTTACAAACATTTATATCTTATTTTCTATTTGCTCCACCTGTTTTCCTTGATTAGGTAGCAAATTTGTTTATACATTTTACTGATAAACCTTTTAATTAAAAAACAAACAAACAAAATCCCTAGAAAGTACTGACAGATTTTAATAACACAATAAAGATTTTTATTTACTTTGGTGTATATTCTTATTAGGCTATCTGATTTATTATTTGGTAACAAGAGAAAACTAAGGTACTAACCTACTAAATCTTCCCTGGAAGCAGCAGAACGTGGTGTGCTTGTCCCTGGTTCTATCTTTAATGAAAGCCTGAATTGTAAAAAGACAAAACACATGAAATGGTTAATATTTGAGAAAATAATATTGAAATCATATATTTTCCCACAAAAAACTAAACATTTTAATGGAATAATCTAAGCTTTATATTTTTCTTCAAGAGCAATCTTTATGATGTTAATTCTCCTACCTTTTCATACAAAGCAGATCTTATGGTTATTCTAGGAAATATTAGGGAGGAAAATATATTTAAAAGTTGTATTTAAATGGTGATTACCAATGCTTTTAGAATGCAGCTTCTCAATTGTTGTGGACATGACTACAAAAAAAAACTTCCACTAGGTTTTCTATCTGCTACTTTGCTAACACTCAGCCTACTGGGGACATTTTATTAACCCTCTATTAGACTACTGTTTTCCCTTCATTGCCTAAGTGTGAGCACCGTCCCAAGTGGAAATACAAAGCAAGCAACTGTGACTGTGTAATAGATTTTACAGCAGGAACAGTGCAGGCCTGGGTCTCTTGTGCCTCACAGAGAGGTATTTCTAGGTAATTCTTATTGTAACTCTTCTGGATAGCTAATAATTAGGTGGTTTTTGGAGCTAAGGGAGGCTTGTTTCATATTATCTTTGGAGATATAAACTTTTATGTTTTGCCTAATGCCATAATAAAAAACCCCAACTTTTTACACCAAAAAAAAAAAAAAAAAAAAATATATTTAAAAATAACCTTGGTTGCTCATGCTTATAATCTTAGTATTTTGGGAGGCCAAGACTGGAGGGCTGCTTGAAGCCAGGAATTTAAGATCAGCCTGAGTAAAAGCAAGACCCCCTTTTCTACAAAAAATAATTAGCCACATATGGTGGCCTCCATCTATAGTTCTAACACTTGGGAGGCTAAGGCAGAAGAATCGCTCGAGCCCAGGAGTTTGAGGTTGTAGTAAGCTACGATGCCATTACACTCAAGACCTGGCAACAGAGCAAGTTCCTGTCTCCAAAAAAATCTTGAGCCTGGCATGGCTGCTCACACCTGTATTCCCAGTGACTCAGCAAATGGAGGTAGGAAGACTGTTTGAGGCCAAAAGTTCAAGACCTGCCTGGGCAACATAGTGAGACCTCATTTCTAAAAGAATAAAAAAATTAGCTACTCTGGAGGCTAAGGCAAGCTCCTGCTTGAGCCCAGGAGTTGAGGCTGTAGTGAGCTATTACTGTGCCAATACATCCCAGACTAGGAGACAGAGTGAGACCTTTGTCTTTTAAACAATTTAAAATAAAATAAATAAATAAAAACTAAAAATTTCCTGAACTACCTCAAAGTTGTCAAACAATTCAACACATTTAAAGATAGCTGATAAATGATTAAAAGATGATTTAACTTGAGTTTATATTGATACCTAACATTTAAATTCAGGAACTTTCACATATAGTATTAAATATGTTATACAAATTATTTCTGGAATCGTTACTGAATATGCTATTGGTTTGAGTATAACAATGAAAATTTCAAAAAATACCTTATTGAAAACTGCATCTAACAAACCAACTAACACAACTCTTCAAAGAAAGATCAACAAAAACAAAAAGGTTGTTAGCAAGATTCCCAGTAAATCCTTGTCTGAAGTCAAAATTTATTAGTTGGTACTCAAGTTACATTTACAATAATATACTGAGTTTTGAGTTCTACAGCAAGAGATTATGATTCCTATCAGTGAAAGCTATTTCAGGAAATAGGATACTACCTATATACTCGAGTATAAGCCGAGTTTTTGTGCCAAAAATTTGTGCCAAAAAACCCAAACTCGGCTTATGCTCGGGTCACACAGGTTATTTGATTCGGTGCGCTTAGCTTAACAGGTAATCAAGCTAAATCACAAAGGTTAAAATCCTTCAAAACTGGATTCCTCCTCCGCATCATCTGTATGTCCAAACAGAGCTTCAGCTGTATCTGATGTGAGGGTATCAGCATTTAACCTACTGATTCCTCAATTATTGTAATTGTTTTGGGTATGTATTTTTATTTTTGAAATTTACCGGTGGCTGCTGCATTTTCCACCTTGGCTTATACTAGAGTCACTAGGTTTTCCCAGTTTTTAGGGTAAAATTAAGGGGATCGGCTTATACTCGAGTATATACGGTAGTTTATATGGGAAATTCCAACAAAAGGGTTGACATGACCAAGGATCCTGCAGAACTACCATATCCATAGTGGGTAAAAAACCAAACCTGCTCTGTAACCTGACCCTACTTTAAAATTTACTTCTAGCTCCTTTTCCCTACTGTTACTCTCCTAGTCCTAACTCCTACCCTCCTTGTCTAATGAACTTAATTGAATTACCATTTAGAATGTCCTTCTCCTCCAACCTCAACCACTATGGCATGACTCATGTAGCTAGTGTCAGTGATGTGCTGTTGGACAACTCATTCACTCCACCGTGTCAGCGGATGGGCGGAATGGTCTCTTTTCGGACTTTTGAGGACTTTGTCAGGTAAGACATTGTACAACTATGTCTATACAAGGGGAGCCATGGGCATCTCTGTTTTGGGATCTCAGCTTTCTGAAAAATGAATAAAGGTCCCCAGAATAGCCATGAACCAGCTAAGGAGATGTAGTCTTTGCTGTATATTCCCTCAGAGAGGTATATATCCTTCCATTTCCACCTCTCATTCAGACTCTACAAGCCTCTACTGGTAGTATGAGTCTGGTCAGAAAAAAAGAAACAAACAAAAACCATCTTTTCCTTAGGAGCTAACAGAAGAAACTGTCTGCTCTGTGATGAGTGAAATGTCAGGAGAAATTAAACATAACACTAGAGTGAGCCCCACCAGAGACGATACATCTTTTGATTAAATGCATTCAGCATCTATCTCTTGATGTATACTGATGCATTACCCTAGGGGGAGGGGTAATTACATTGGTCTGTCACAGCTCCAATTCCTGGCTCTTTCTGTTACTTTAAGAAAGATGATGACAGCAGTGCTCATATCTTACATAGGAAAACAAAACAAAACAAAAAGCCTGAGATCATTCTTTTTAAAAAAGAAAAAATAAATATGGTTTATTAAAATTTAAACAATCCATCCTCTTAATTTCTGCCACTTGGTGAAATTTTGCATGTCACCTCTAGCCACTGGTGATTCTATTTAGTTGACTATTGAGCATAGGGTAAGATAGATTATTCTTTTAGACTGGGGAATGGCAGCATTAGTTTCCTGCCACTTAGGTTTTCATGGTGGGTGTTTCTATTGTATTTTTTAGGATCTTTGATGACGTGATGGGCTGCTTCTGCGATTCCCCACCCCAGAGCCCCACATTCCCTGAGGCAGGTCACACATCTCTGTATGACGAGGATAAGGTATGGTGGAGACTGCTTTGTTTTTTCAGATGTGAGACTTGTGCTTACATGGACTATCTTTCTGGCTTAGGAACATAATAGGAAATAATTCATCTTTTTCCCAACTTTATTTAATTTTGTATGCCTTATCAAAGTATTTTTTGGAAACAGGTGGAATATAAATTCTAACTTTTAAAAAAACTATATTAATTTTGGAATCCAGAGTGTGCAATGGGCTTAGCTATATCAATTGCAGCTGCCTCTGGGTCTCTGAATGTTTGTTGTTTTAAGAATTTGAGCTTTGGGAAACCAATAGAAAAACAACTACATGCTCATTCAGGAGAATAACACAAGTATATTCAAGTAGGGGGAAGGGGAAAGAGTGAGGGGGATTGGAAAGCTCTCACATGATAGGCACATTGTGAGGGTGGCTAGCAACACCCCCTGGGTAGAGGGCTCAACTACAACTTGAATTTTACCTGAGAAACACAAACAACATAACCTAATCATTTGCAACCTCATACTAATCTGAATTAAAAAAAAAACTTGAAGCATTTATAACAAAATGATTGGCTATAAAAAAAAAGAATTTGAGTTTGGTTGCAGGAATTATTATTTAGTGATAGCTTATATCTTTGCATAGTGGTGCTATCATAGTTCTTAGGGCAGTGGTTCTCAACCTGTGGGTTGTGACCCCTTTTTAACAATGAAAATACATTATGGCATTAGGAAGGTTGAGAACCACTGTCTTAGGGAATAGTGGAATTTTGATTGTGGAAAAAAAATACAGGCATTTTATTTAAGACTTTGTCCTTCTATTAAATCCCTTCTTTTCATTTCTCAGTAAACAAGTTGTTCTGTGCTGTCCCTCCTATGACATTTGTTTTTTATGGCTTGATATTTTCATTGCTTGGTAAACTGTAAGGAAATATATTATGTGGGAATATGTTCAGGTAGCTTCTTTAAATTATTTTCCTTCACAGTCTGTAAAGAGTTTGGCAAATGTTTTCACCTCTATTTTATTGGTGAAAAAACTGAGACATAGTGATCTTCAAGTTCGTGTCAAGTCAAGATTTAGGGCCATGTCTAATGCCTTTGCTACTTTATCTTTTAAAAGTTATGTGCTTTACTTGATTTAATTACCATCATGGGTGTTGAACAGTGGTTCCAATTTGCTTATTCTACTGATGGTCAAACCAAAACATGTTCTGGGGTGTGCCTCTTTTTCAGGTATTCTGCAAAGCACCATACCTTCTCTCAGCCTCTATATTGGCCAATTTCATAATATCTTTGGCTGTATTCTTGGGTTACAGGTCCCCAGGGATGAACCAATTCACATTCTAAATGTGGCTATCAAGACTGACTGTGATATTGAGGACGACAGACTGGCAGCTATGTTTAGAGAATTTACCCAGCAAAATGTAAGTCCTTGAGGGTAGAGGCTGGAGATGTCCTCATTCCTTCTGGCTATGTGTCATACCTATCCTTTTATCATTGCCGCTTGTAAGGCCTATCACTTGTAATGCGATGTCTTTTATCAGAACTATGGCTACTTCTGCCTGTAGGGATAAAATTCCTAAGTAATTTAATAGTATACAATGAATATATATATATATATATTTAGAGACAGGGTCTCATTCTTTTGCCCTGAGTGCAGTAGTGTTATCAAAGCTCACTGCAGCCTTGAATTCCTGGGTTCAAATGATCCTTCTACCTCAGCCTCTCCAGCATCTAGGACTTCAGGCATGTACCACCACACCCAGCTAATTTTTCTTTTTCTTTTTTTTTTTTTTTTTGTAGAGATGGGGTCTAACTCTTACTCATGCTGGTGGATATCTTATTTATGTCAAGAAATATAGACCTTATTTGCTCTCAAATGTTTATAGCAGCTCAATTCACAGTTGTAAAGATGTGGAAACAACCCAAGTGCCCATCAACCCATGAATGTGGTATATGTATACCATGGAATACTATTTAGCCATAAACATTATGGAGACTTTACATCTTTTGTATTTACCTGGATGGAGTTGAAGAACATTCATTCTCCTTAGTAAAGTATCTCAAGAATGGAAAGGAAGCACCTCATGTACTCAATACTAATTTGAAACTAATAGATGAACAACTACAGGCCTACATGAGAGAAAAACAATTAAATTTAAGAAGGGGGCAAGGGGAAGAGGGTTCTGTAAGCTCCCACCTGATAGGTACAATGTAGGGGTATATGGCACACCTCCTGAGTGAAGGACTCAACTACGATTCTGGACTCTACCTCACAAATGCAAACAATTTTTAGTAAACTAAAAATTAAATAAAAAACATAGACCTCAAATATTTACAATGTTTTTAGAGAATTTGTGTTCCTAAATCTTTCCCAGAGCTCTGCTTTTGAATTTCCAGTCACCTGCTCAATATTTTCCTTTGGTGACTTAACTCCACATGTCTAAGCCTAACTCAGGTCCCTACTATGTCTCCCCTCCCTTGAAAATAAATCTCAGTTATACTTACATCCTCCCAATTTTATGTCATTTGGATATCTCCTGTCGATATCAAACTCTATAGTCTAAATTTAATTTTTTTTTTTCTCTATGTCACCCTTAGTAGAGTGCCATGGCATCACAGTTCATAGCAACTTCAAACTCTTGGGCTTAAGTGATTCTCTTGCCTCAACCTCCCAAGTAGCTGAGACTACAGGTGCCTGCTACAATACCTGGCTACAATGCCTGGCTATTTTTTTGTTGCAGTTGTCATTGTTGCTTAGCTGGCCCGGGCCAGTTTTGAACCCGCCAGCCTCAGGGCATGTGGCTGGCATCATAACCACTGTGGTACTGGTGACAAGCCCCTATAAAGGACTTTTATCTAAATCTTTTTCTTTAGACCTTATCATAATCTCTTGGGATTGATTAGTCAGGAATTATTCCAGCTGAATACATGGGGAAAAGCTCAACCTCAGAGAAAGGAAGGGCCTTTGACCACCAACTGGAATATGATAGAACAAAGACTAGAATTTAAGGCTTTGATGTCAGCTCCTGGTGGTACAGATCTAGATGCTTTAGTAAGTGACACAGTCTTTAGCTCTAAAGATGCTTATAGGATAGGTGGTGGGACTGTACAGGCATGCTTGAAGTAATAATCTACAGTTACATTTCAATGTGGTACAGGATAGATGCCACAGTGCTCTCTGAAACTGCCCTTAACGGGAAGACCCATGCGTTCTCTTTGAAAGGACAGCCTTTAGCCCCTGGTGTTTATTATGGAGAAAGAACTCAATAGATATTTTAAAAATTTAATTTAGTAGTATAAACAATAGTGCTATCCGCGTTCACATCGTGTAATGTAAATTGTAAATACCTAGGGAAAAAATGGTAAATTTATGACTAATGTGAATCTTAGTATTTACTCTGTGATGCTCTCATTGCACATAAACTGTAGGATTGCAGTGGCCAACATGAGGAAGAGAGACTTCCACAGAAGTGAAAGTAGGGACATACTCAGGGATTTTTTTCTTCTTTTTTCTCCTTCTCTTCCTTCCTTTCTTTCCCTTCCTTCCCTTATTTTCCTTCCGTCCCTTCTGTCCCTTCCTTCCCTTCTTTGCCTGGACAGAGACTCACTCTGTCAACCCAAGTCAAGTGCAGTGGGATCATCATAGCTTACAGCAACCTCAAACTCCTGGGTTCAAGTGATCCTCCTTCCTCAGCCTCCCAAGTGGCTGGGAGTATAGGTGTCCACCTCAACACCCAGCTAAGTTTTCCATTTTTAGTAGAGATGGGGTTTCGCACTTCTCAGGCAGGTCTCCAACTTCTGAGCTCAAGCCATCCACGTGCCTTGGCCTCCCAGAGTGTTAAGATTATAGGCGTTAGCCACTGTGCCTGCCTGAGATTTTTCTTTACAAGAGAAATTTTCCTTGCTTCTTGCCTTGGGTAGTGACTACATAAAATTAACCTGAAGCCAGTGAACAAGGTAACCTTTGCTGGAAGAGTCATAGTATGTGTGTGGCTTTGCTGTTGCTTCATGAAGTACTAAGTTTCTTTTCAGGTTTGCAGGTACTGATTGCCTACATCTGATTAAAAAATCATACCCATAGCTGACTACAACATTAGGCTTTTTATTATCCTCAAACATAAGTGTTGTATATCATTACACATTGATATAAAGAGGAAGTTTCTTCATTTTCACTACATGTATTTGTAACATTAATGAACAATAAGAAATTACCCTTGCCCCTTACTCTACCTATAAACTGAGACAGAGAAATCTAATGTCTTTGCCTAAGGGTTATTCAGAAAAGTAAGGGTAGACTCTACTGGCCCTCCATGCATAGGAAAGCTATTAACTATATTCGATATGGTGCTCATCTAGGAATATTTGGTATTTTCATCTCCTTGTTTTTTAAAAAAAACTCTGTGTGTGTGTGTGTATATACACACATACATACATACAAGGAAAAGCAATTGTAAAAAAAAAAAAGCTGAAATGATAACTAGTTTTTTTTTTCACTTCACGATCATGCTTTTGGTAGTTTAGAAAAAGTTTCTTTTTAAAGCACACATTAAACTATCAAATAGGTTGATCCAAATTGTCCAAATAATCTTCTAGTCCCAGCATGTCTTTTTTTCTCTCATAGAAATTAGGATCATATATTTGTAAATGACTTGTGGAGGAGATTGAAGCAGTCAGTGTAAATGGAGTTTCTTCAGGTGCTGACGCCTAATCGCTGGGTAATAGCTGCGGACTTGCTGTGAGATCCACATTATTACAATGTAATCAGAATCCTGTTGCTCTGCTGTTATTGTCAGCCACTTGTGGAATTTTAAAAGCAATAACAATTTGATTTTAAATCATGGCATTATTAAAGTTATTTTCTTCACTTGCTAGTACATAGCTATTGATGCTTGTCTTTGAAGGACTTGACTGTAGTGGAATTCTGTCTTGGTGTCAGAAGAAATGTTTCTGTTCCTGGGCATACTGAAAACCAGAAGCCACCATACCCCCCTTTCTTTCAGCACAATTTTTTAATTTGCTATAGTGTCCATACTTGGTTATTTATAGCAAGAGATATGATGACAGTACAAATAATTTTTAACTGTACTTAAACCGAAAACATTTATATTTGACCTGAAAATTTATTATTAGAATTTATTTATAGAATATTAATTTCTCTAGCTATATTTTGCTTATGCTATTAATAAAACTAATTTTATTACTCAGTAGTATCATAGCAAAAAATAGAGAAATAGGAGGAAATGACCCAGTACTATGGTTTTTATAAAATCCAATTTGAATTTTAAAAAATGTATTATAAAGCATCGTGAATGTTAAGACTTGGCTTATCAGAGCATGGTGGCATGCACCTGTAATCCCAGTTACTCAGGAGGCTGAGGCAGGAAGATCACTTGAACTCAGGAGAGGCTGTCACTAAAAGAAGAAAAAAAAAAAAAGACAATGGCATATAAACATATCTTAGAGTTATACCAAGAAATGTGATCACATCAAAGTCTGAATGTAGGTTGTGGAAGTCCACATATTCTTTCCATTTGTACTATCCATATATTCCTGAGGTAGGATTGCTTTTCTAGTGTTGCCATGTACTCTCTCTTTGTCAGGGACCTTTGAAAGCATGTGTTTTACTCAATTCCTTAATCTGTTTCTTTGTCTCTGCCTTTTGAGGTAAGTGAACATTATAGAAAAAAGAAAGGTGTAGGTCCAGAGGCCCAACACTCATATGAAGCTTTTTAGAAAATACTGGTTTCTGTTGACCTGTAATAATACTGCTTGCCTATACCAAGTAGAGATATTAATAATCCCTAAATTTAAAAGCCTATTAAACGTCTCTTTAAATAATTTCTTTCTTTCTTTTTTTTTTTTTGTTAAGACAGATCCTCACTCTGTCATTCTGGTTAGAGTGCAGTGACATCGTATCACAGCAAAATCTTGGGCTCAAATGATCCTCTTGCCTTAGCCTCCTGGGCAACTGGGGCTACAAGCACCCACTGCAAAGCCTGGCTAATTTTTTTTTTTTCCTACTTTCAGTGGAGATGAAGTCTCACTTTTGCTCAGGCTGGTCTCAAACTCCTGAGCTCAAACATTCCAGCCCTCTCAGCCTCCCAAAGTGCTAGGATTACAGACATGAGCCACCATGCTTGGCCACTTAAAATAATTTTTAAAGAGAACCTTTTTAGCTGGGCATGCCCAACAGAGAAATTGCATTAAGGTCTACCTTGATGTGAATCAGTTCTGAGAGAACTTAAATGACCTCTTATGAATCTTTCTCCTCCACATAGTTCTTTTTTAATTTTGTCCAGATCTATATAAAACCTGTTCTGTAAGACTTGGTCTCAGGATCCAGGTTGAGATTAGTTTATTTGCAAGTTTGAAGGTACTGAACCAAGATAGAGATAATGAAAAAGGGTGTTTAGTTAATGAGAGCCTCATGAGTGATGGGGTAAATTTTGGGATGAATGGAAATCTATCTTTTGTTTTTCATGTTTGCTCATAGAAAGCTACCCTGGTTGAGCATGGGATCCGACGCCTTACATTCCTGGTTGCACAAAAGGTATTGACGTGTGAATTACACCTCGCTAACATTTCTTATGCTTCTGCTAGAACTTAATAAAAAATGGGATTATAATTTTATGTTTACTTATGGAATCGATGTAGATAAATAACTTTTTCTATAAATTTAATTTTTAAAAATTACTTTAATTCATTACCTTTTACTTAATTCATTTTTAATTTTATTACTAATTACCAGCTTCTGTTGTTTTTCCTTCCTTTCTATTTTTTTATTTGAAAGGATTTCAGAAAGCAGGTCAACTGTGAGGTGGATCAGAGATTCCACGTAAGTAAAAGGACCAAAAATGAAAGATTACTTATTATTTTATGTGTTTGCTATTGATTATCCAAACCAATTATGTGTGAGTTAGAAGGACTAGACTAATGTTTGGTTCTTTCTTTTACAGAAACTATTCTAATGAGTATTTGGTTTTTGTATTAAGTATTCTAGCTAAAATATTTTTCTCTTTTTACCATATGGTGAATTCTCAATATATTCCTGAGAAATAGTTAAAAATGAGCATATGTATTTATCCAGATGAAAAAGGTAGAAACAATGGACAAATTACCAAAAGTAATTTATTTTCTTAAAAAAAATTTTTTTTTTTTCTGTGAACTTTGTAGAGAAGTATAACTAGTAATTCCTCTGTGCACATAATGAATTAATAATCAGGAAATGCCAGTTACACTTTGGGGTCATGGCGTCTACCAAAGATAGAGTCAATTTCTGTTACTAAGAATTCTCAATTCTTAAGAACAATGATTTGTTATTTATAATGCCTTAACAGAGCCCAAATTGTTCTTTTTTGGTCTTGTGTTAATTTTCAGAACAGGAAATAAATAAAAATTAAGCATTCTGAAGTTTGTCTCCAATTTAACTGAATTAACATAATATCTTTAAAATTAAAATTTTTATTGAAAGGAGAATTAAGAATTCAGTTAATAACATGGTAGCTGATCACGTTCACATGATCATATCCAGTATGATGACAGCAGTAAAGCCAGAATTCCGTTTGTTATTAATATGTCATTCTCAAAATGACTGATTATTTCATTAAAAATTGATTCTAATGTAGTTAGGTAAGATTCTAGAGGATTTTAGGAAGTCTTAGTTTTCCTGATAAACACTTTATTTTGTTTGATTTGATTTTAGCAATTAGGATAATTTAGTTTTCAAGCCCTGCTTATTTTTAATAATGGAGATAACATTTGGGGTTCTGGGAAGAACTTCTAAGTTCAAGGACCTATGTGTGATTGCCTTTAATGTTCTTTTTCTTATTAGGCCTCTAGCACTTGACATTTTGTTTTCCTTTGTGCAGTTCACCTTGTTGGTCTAGTCTGTAGAAAAATAAGAGACTATCATGTAAGCTAAAGAGCTAAGATTTTCTGAAATGCTTTAGGAAATATTGTGGACTACACAACTCCCCTATGTTATTGATGTCAGGAAATCAAGCAGAGTGTAGATATATATCAATCAATAACTTTAGATAAGAAACAGAATCAGTGGAGAAGTATGAGGAGCTTAAAGAGAACCCTGGGGCTTTAGGAAGAAAAATCAGGAGCTTAGAGAGTAAAATTGATACTTGGGGATAGAATATGGGAGCCCATGAATAACCCCTGTAGCTGGTAGGCACTGATCAGAGCTAAGGTAGAAATGCCAGAGACTGTCCCTGGATTTTTGGAGAGTATTGTGCTAGTTTCTTAAATGTTACCATAGTTTGTTTTTTTTTTTCATCAGTGACTTTCGAACAATAGCATATTATTCTGGGCAATAACACTGAATTTGTAAAATTGTTTTCCTTTTTGCTAATGGTTCAAATGGAGTCTTCACATCTATAGCATACTGTTTTCTATAGTAAGCATTCCATTATCACATCAGAATTGTCCATTGAAATTTTTAAAAAGCCAAAGTGATTAGCTCTCACAGACATTTTTTTGTTTATTTGAATTGTAAAACATATAAAGCTCCCCCTTTCTTGTCTCTGAATCTCTGTCATATCTTAAAGTATATCTAGAGGCTTTAAAAAATTTTTTTATTCCAGCTGTTTTGATATTTCTGAATGTAGGTTGAATAGGGACATGCATAGACAAAAATCTGCTAGGAAATGAGGCCAGCAGGGGAGTTCTTTCTTGGCAATCACTGTCTGGTTCCTATTTATAGTGGCATAAAGTGGAAATTCAGTTAAATTATCAAGTGACTTGATTTGTCATGAATGTAGAAAAGGCTGCTTTAGAGCATAGAGAACATTATATTTGGGTGTGGACTGGATTTGCTCTAGAGAATTAAATGGCAGAGGAGTTAGAGTGTTTTATGTTAGTCTCCTTAAACATCGTTAGTGGTTTTTCTGAGGGCAAGGGCAGCTATTACTGATCTTTCTCCAGGATCTACAATAGCCAGGGAGGCTTGGCAGAAATTAGGGGTCACTGTCATGGTACTGCTATGAGTTTGCTGGTGCTAGCTTGCCATTCATGAAGGACGCTTGGCCTCTGTCATGCTGTCTGATGTGTGGTTGCCCCATAGTTAGTGTGGTGTGAAAAAGAGGAAGATTTCTGGGAGTGTTAAAGATAGAATCCCTTGATCTCTTTGGCTTCTTTGTAATCCACTGTGATGCATGCAGTGTACACTGTTCTACACTGCAAAATTCCCTATATTACTGAATAGAAGAGAGAATGTGCGCACAAGGGGGCAAGGAGAGGAGCAAGGTTACCAAATTTGGTTAAAGAACAACATTGGTTGGTAGAATGAAACAAGCTGTGTTGTTAATGTAGTCTCTCCTTTAGACTGCCAGAACAAGACAAATGCCTGCTAGAATAGGAGTAGAGGTTCCCAGAGACTGTGTTGTTATGTATGGTTATTCAGATGCCAGTGACAGCTATACACATTTCCAATACTTCATTGTTCAACAACCATAGTCCCCCAGAAAGCTGGCCAGAAGCTATGTCTGCTGTGGCCTTCGTCTGCTGGCTCTACGAGGAGACTCTTTCTGTTGACAGTAATATTCACCAGTGTTAAGAGGAGTCTTGGTCTTGAGTCTGTTTCCGTAACCATCTGCTTAAGTCAAGTTCCTATAATGAGACTTGAAAAACTGCTTAACATTGATATTTAAACAGAAAGTTTGAGGAAAAACAAATTTGTCATTGTAAATGTACTTTTCATATTTAAAAAAAACCAAAGCCTTGAATGCAAAAGAACAAGGCCCCTTGAATTGCTGCTATAGCTATCAAAACAGCAGATTTACAGTTTTATGTTAGTTGGAACTCATTAATTGACTCTCTCTTAGTTTCATTCACCTTTCAGGTCTGTAATTCCAAAAGTACAGCAGAAAGTGCTATCTAATTGGGATACAATATTACGCATTTTTTAAAGCTTCCTATATTTTTCTCAGCCAAGGTTTTTTGTTGTTTTTTTTTTATTCATAAGCTGTGTATGTTAATGAGATCATGGGACACTATACCTCAGCCAAGTTTTATTACCAAAATGCATATTTTCAGGTTTCCTTTTTATCTTTTGTCACCTTATCCTTTGTCAAAAAACCATGATATTAGCTGGTCACCATTAGTGGCCTGGGCCTGAGTACAAAAAAAAAAGGAAAAACAACTATTATAAAATCAAATCGTTTTACATGCTAATACATGTTTCCTTTTGTTTCTTGCTTATAAGGCTTCATGAGTTTAAAAAAAAATTATTTTATGTAATTTTATGATTGTTGTTTGAGTGACTCCACTTTTAGATTAAGTGTTTGGGTTATTTGGGTCTTGATCGATGAACTATCAGGAACAGATAGCATAATTAGTTGTTCATTTCTTTACAAAAGAAAAAAGAGGTAGTTCTGTTTGCTAGTGGACCAACTATTAGTTTTCAGGTTTGGTTTGGATTTTTGTTTTAATTACAGTGTATATAATTAGTTCTCAGCATGTTGAGATAAAAGAGAATTGCACCAGCAAGCTCCCAATTTCTTCATCTCATTAGGTTTTTAACACGATTATTAGTATCATAATTGGCTATGATGTTTTTTGTTGCAGGTTTTCACATTCTCTGATTTGCAGGGTGTCTTGATTGGCTAATTTGGGCAAATTATTTTGATTGTCTTGATGATGGTTGGCTGATTAGAACACAGCAGGGGTATAATTTCCTTCTGAGAAATGTTGCATTCTTTTGTTTTTTGGTACCAGAACACTAAGAGGGTTTTTCTTTATATACATTCCATTATGATATTTGCCCATAACACTAGTAGGACTCCTTGAAATCAGTAATATTAGTATGGAATAAGCATGAATACTAAAACAATTGGCAATATGAAGATGAATTGGGATGAAGGAGTTTACTAAAACTTAGTAAAATTAGATAAATTCTTAGTAAAGGATTAGACTTTTTCCTTTTCTATATTTTCTGTGATGAGGTAGTTTTAGACTGCCGAAAGAGATGATTTTCTATGACAGTCTTTAGACTTCTGATTCTCCCAAAGAATTGCTTGGTAGTCCTGCTTTCTTATTGCACAGAAGTTCTTGCCGTCTCCCATTCTGAGTATTCGATACTTAAATTGTAGAGCTAAAAATTTACACAGAAGTTTAAAAAAAATTTTGCTGATTTTCACAAGTGCAGGTGAAAAAAAATTGATTATATTATGTCATGGTACCTTTTCATAGCTAACCTTAATGGAATCGGTTTTTCTAATTTTTAGTTGTTGCCCAGCTCTGCCAGGAATCTGTCAGTTTCTTCATTAATTTTTATTTAAGATATTTCTATTCAAACTGCTTTACATGCCTTTTACTTACTATAAATTTTCTTAACGGGAAAAAAGCATTTTTTATTACTATTGTTTTGTTTTTGAAGGGAAATGGTTTTGATCCTACAAATGTTTATAATTGAATAAATGATATAACTAAATAAATATCTCAATTAATTGGCTAATAGTAGTTCAGGTATAATAGAAAATTGTGCGCATAAAAGATTTGTATTACCATAATCCTTAATCATTCTTTCAGAGGGTTCCATGGAAAGATTCTGTCACCCTTTCTCTTTTGACATGTGTTACTTTTTAAGTCATGCTTTTGAAAGCTATACCTCTCTAGAATAAAACCAAAACTAGATTCTATAAAGCCACAAGTGTGAAATCTACTGAATTCACTGAATTCTTCTACTGAAGTGTGAACTCAGGGGATTCCTTCCTATTTAACCTTGAAGCCATTCCCCTGTACTTCTCTATCATTGGGTGGAAGTATGTGTATGAGAGTCCAGAGCATTATTAGTAAAAGATCAGTCCTATTTAATATGTACTCTTAAAGGATTTTAAAGACCTAACCCTGGACAAGGGATTTCTCTGGGCTTGGTAAATGATCTAAATGCTTGTTAAATATAATTTTACAGTTTAACTACCAAGGAAAACGTAAAAGGGCTTATTAATTGTGCAAGCATTAGTTAAGGTGAAGTTGAGGGGTAATACTTGTGGAAAGTATTCAAGAAAATGTCAATAAATTTAAGAACCATAAGTTTTTAGCATTGAGTTTTGTTTTATTCATTTGTCTTCTGCTTTTTTTTCTTTAACATCTTAATTTCTGGGGGTTTTTTTTTTGTTGTTTGGTTTGTTTTGTTTTTTTTTTTGTTTTGGTCTTATCAAAGTGAAATCCTCGACGGCAGTTGTATTGTAACAAAAATAGGTAGCAGTCTGTCCTTGAGAGGTGAAAGGGCATGGGCTCTAGTATTAGAGAAAGTGAAGCTTATTTTCTGCTATGTGATCTTGGGCATATCAGTTGGGCCAAGGTTTCCTCATCTGGCTCAAATGAGGGTTGTAATACCTGCCTCTAGAGGTTGTTAAGAGCATTGGGTGGGACGACACAAGAGAATGCTGGCCACCTGGAATATTTTCAGTTCACGTTTCCTTCATGGTTTCTAAAGCACATTGAGGATATACACGTAACTAGTCCTGGTCTCTCTGCCTTGTAGCCATGAGTGTTTGATTATATTGCACTCCTAATGGAGAAGATGCCTAATGAAACCTCCTATAGAGGCAAATAGTAATGACTTGATTCCAGCACTGCTGGTAGAGCTTCCCATCCGAGAAACAGGGGTATTTGATGTTAATAAGTTAAATTTCAGAAGCTAATGAACTTTGCTAATTGAATTCATCTTTGTTAGTAAGGTTCTAGTAAATTGGTTGTTTTCTTATATAAAGTCCTGCAAAAAAGCAGTAAGACCTAATGATTACAAGTTCACTAGTTCCACTCCATTCTTTCCAATACATACAGTGGTAGTGATCAAAAGTAGTCTTTTGTACTTTTCTTTGTCTTGAAATGTTGTTTAAAACCTTGAAATTATTGACTTGAGAATGCATGTGAAAGAATTATGGACTGAGGATTCTATGCTATCTGACTAGTTTATATTTTAAGAGTTGCTTAAGGAGAAACTTGGGAAATCAGTTCAGTAACTACTATTGCAGCCGCTGCAACATAAGGTATATTGGTTTATTGGTTTTATATGCCTGGTTGTGCCAAGACCAACACCCAGGAAGACTTTTTTCACTTGGGAAAAAAATATATATAAACTTTTTTCCTGGGAGAGGATAGATATTAAAGTTAGGTCAATAATGTGATTCTCAAATTTGGAAATGGGTTCAAAGTGATGGTTACTCAGAGGATTATTCATATTTCCCAGACTAAGTTTAGGTAAAAAGCATGTTTTCTAGAAAACTATATTCTAGATGCTTGACTGCTTCTATATATTTGTCCCTACAGATCTGTATCTATGACACACTGACATATTTTCCTCTCCTTTTTTTAATACAGAGAGAATTTCCTAAATTTTTCACATTCCGAGCAAGAGATAAGGTAAGGACTAATTTCTTCCCTATTTTTATTTGTTAATTTTTGTCTATGATTTTTATTTTTTAAAAGCTCAAGTATGGTTTATCTTTGCCATTCTCCTTTCTGTGGTTAACTTGTGCTTCCCTTTGTCTTACACGTGTCTGAGAATTAAAGCAGATTCACTTTTGAAAGAGTTTGGTTTAGGAAACAATCAAATGTATTGAGCAACCCAAAGAAGGCAGCAACTTTTAAAATTATCTCTGTTGATGAAAATGTGTCAAACAGTCTATAAAACCAGTGTATGGTGCCCCAGGATCGCATTAATATACACAGCTATGATTTAATAAAAAGTAAAAATAAAAAAATAAAATTATCTCTGTCCTTTAGAGTGATCCTAAGGATGTGATATTAAAGGACTACCGTACTTAGTAGGATTATTCTTGTCCCTACAGACAGTTCATTTATACTCTACTCTCTTTAATGTACATTTGTTCTTCTGTTTTGAAGTATTCAATTTCAGACCATGTTGATTTCTTCCTCCTACCCGCTTATATTTTTTGTACTCTTTCTCCATTCACATAGTTGACATGTGCTCTGGAAAAACAATTTAGTTACAGCAAAACATACAGTAGATGTGCTAATAGAACTTAAAAAAAAAGATACATAATTATATATCTATGCAAAAAGTATGTTTCAAAGTCAAATATCTCTTTTAAAAATTTGTATGATATTTATTTATTATGTATTATGTCCTTTGTACTGTGTCATAAGTGGTAAGACATGGGTCCTGCCCTTGAGCATTTTAGGTAAGTTAGGTAAATGCAGATCCTTGGCATGTGAAGTAGATAGTGTATATCAATCAACGAGAAACAGTCTTGTTATTGTAAAAATGAGTAATAGAGACATTAAGTGCTATAAGAGTTCTAAGGGAATTGACTTTTTTTGTTTGCTTCTTTTGTTTTAATACAGATCATCACCACTTATAAAAGTATAAATGATGACAGTTTGGGAAGTAGATAGGTGCTTTGGTGCCTAGTCTTATGTAAGCCGTAGCATTATCCTTATATGTAGCTCCCTTGTGTTGTTCATGAGCACTTCACAGTCTATGTTTCTGTCTTCAGGCCTCTCTTTTATATACATATTCATAATATAATTTTGTAACTGCCTCTTATGAGCTATTTTTCTCTGATTGTTGTGCTTAGTTTGAGGAGGATCGTATCTATCGTCACCTGGAACCTGCCCTGGCTTTCCAGTTGGAGCTGAACCGGATGAGAAATTTTGACCTCACTGCCATTCCATGTGCTAATCACAAAATGCACCTGTATCTTGGGGCTGCTAAAGTAGAAGTGGGCACAGAAGTGACAGACTACAGATTCTTTGTTCGTGCAATCATCAGACATTCTGATCTGGTCACCAAGGTGGGTGCTGTACTTTCTTTCTTTCTTTTTTTTTTTTTGAGTCTCAAGCTGTTGCTCTGGGTAGAGTGCCATGACATCACAGCTCACAGCAACCTTAAACTCTTGGGCTCAAGCGATTCTCTTACCTCAGCCTCCCAAGTTGCTGGGACTACAGGTGCCTGCCACAACACCCGGCTATTTTTTTGTTACAGCTGTCATTGTTGTTTTAGCTGGCCCAGGGTGGGTTGGAACCCACCAGCCTCGGTGTATGTGGCCAGCACCCTATCCACTGAGTTACAGGCGCTGCAGGTGCTATACTTTCAAGGGAAGTTATCCTTGATGGAAGGACAGATGGTTCAAAATTGGGCTTTCATTTTTTGAATCAAGACTCTTGTTCTCTTTCATCTTAACTATCCTGTAACCAACAGAAATCTGAGTCACTTCTCTCACAAAAGTAAATATTTCATGTAGTAAAGACTTTCTCCCCCTTTAAATTTGATTATCCTTGATAATGGAAGCATAATAACACATAGTACCTTGAGAAAAGGTAAAGCATACTGTTAGAAAAATCACTAAGGAGAAAAGTTAGAAAAGAGGTAATCCCGTGGTGAACCTATCTTGAGGTATGAGTAGTGTCTGTATATAGCAAGATACTTCCTGGTGTGTTAGTTCTTAGTGCATCCCACAGCTGTAACCTTTCTTCAGCTTTTCCTTTCTAAATAGCTCCATTTGGCATATGTGAAAGATAATCCTACTGGAGTTATAGTTCTGGGGATACTCAGCATTTCACCCTCTTGGAAGAAAATGATATAGTAAGGGGCAGGAGAGAGGGCTGACAGGGACTCTTTATCTGACCCTTCCCTGCCCCTGCTACCTGTGGTCGCTGGACTGACTCTTGGGAGAAAGGTGAATAGTGTCTTTACCAGGTACCTGAGGATTCATGACATACTGCTGCTTAAGTAATTGTAGTAGCCATTTCTTTACTGCCTCTTTTGAAACACACTAATTTTGCTGATTTTCTTCCTGCATAGGAAGCTTCTTTTGAATATCTACAAAATGAAGGAGAGCGGCTGCTCCTTGAAGCCATGGATGAGTTGGAAGTTGCTTTTAACAATACAAATGTCCGCACTGACTGTAACCACATCTTCCTCAACTTTGTGCCTACAGTCATCATGGACCCATCCAAGGTACGTTTCTCTGTAGCTTCTCTCCCAGCACTAGCAAGCATGAGCAAAGAGATTCATTCATACTTAGTTCACTTGCACTTAGAAACAGGTCCTCTTGTCCCATTGGTTGATCCCTTACTCTTTAAAGTTTATAGAATCTTTCTGAGTTTCTGGAACGGTGTGAAAAATTTGATAGAGCCATTAAAAACAGACCTCCAAACTGAAGGTGGTATGGTGTTAGCTTGCTGGTCATTTATATTTGCCATAATAGTGATCCTGTTTTATTTTATTCTCTCTGGAATAATGAACTTTGGTAGTATTTAGCATTTTGACTAACTTACTGTTTCTGTGCACTTAGTGTTACTTACCTGGTGGCATTAGTGAGATAATGCAACTTCTCCAAGTTTTTATTTAGTATTTTTCCACGGGGAGAAAATTTGACTGATAAGGAATTTTGCAAGTATTATGTGTATTTTCTTTTCTGAGGCTCTATTTTAATGCATTCTATGTTAGTTAAGGAAGGAAAACAAGGTGATTTTGTACTTGACCTTTTATCCCAGGTGTAATAAAGACAGGTTGCTCTCTGTTTCTGTTCCTGCTAACTCCTTCTGTCATATTATAGAATTTAGATAGAACCACTATCTCTCTTTCTCAAGATCAGTAGTAGCCATGGACTTTTGCTTTTTAAACTTAGTATCTAAGCTGAAAAATAGTATTCTACTTCTTTCCTTTAAGATTCTAACTTAATGTCGTGTTGCTTTTGTCTGTCAGGAAAGCCAAGGACAGAGCTACCCATTAAGTTTAAAATTTCATCATCTAATTTAAGCAAAACTTCTAAGGGTCAGGTTCATGATGGCTCACACATGTAATCTTAGCACTTTGGGAGGTCTATGAAGGAGGACTGCTTGAGGTCAGGAGTTCAAGACCAGCCTAAGCAAGAGTGAGATCCCCATCTCTACAAAAATAGAAAAATTAGCTGGGCATATTGGTTTACACCTATAGTCCTAGCTACTCAGGAGGCTGAGGCAGGAGGATAGCTTGAACCCACTAGTTTGAAGTTGCAATGAACTATGATGAGGCTACTGTACAATCTGTGCAACAGAGTGAGATCCTGTCTCACAAAAACCAACAACAAAACCTTTTCCTAAGCATTCTGAGACTGATGAAGTTGAGAGACTTAAAACATGGCCTACACTCTAAAACTGGTTTTTTGTTTTTTAAGATGGCTTATCTTTTTTCAATGAGTTTTTGAGATTAGCCTCTCTGCTTCCACTCTCAACATCCTATATGCCCTGGCTCTGTTTTTCTAGTTGTTGATGACTATTAATTTTCTGTACATAGAGATTGTTGGCTTTTGTTCTTTCAGGAAAAGAATGTATAAATATCTCTTGCCTAGCAAGCAAGTATGAGAATAGAGCAGGTGTCCTCAAACTGCAGCCCGCAGGCCACATGAAGCGGTGTGATTGTATTTGTTCCTGTTTTGTTTTTTTACTTCAAAATAAGATATGTGCAGTGTGCATAGGAATTTGTTCATAGTTTTTATTTTTAACTATAGTCTGGCCCTCTAAAGGTCTGAGGGACAGTGAACTGGCCCCCTGTTTAAAAAGTTTGAGGATGCCTGGAATAGAGGAATTAACTCCTTAAAAACCATTCTAACTTAAAATTCTGTGGTGCAGCAACAAACTGCAAGGGTGGCACATACTACTGAGAACCAAAAGAGAAAAGTAATATGGAATTTTTGAGATTTTCTGTGGTTGAGAAAGCATTTTAGAAAGATGCTTCATTTAAGAAAGTCTAAATTTTGAGTAATATGTTCTACCTGCCTATAGCCATATTGGAAAAAAAGTTTTGCTTTAGCATGTCAATAACAAGAAATCCCATCTAAGGCTATTTAATTAAAATAACTCTCCTAACCCTAAAAAGCTGCCTTGGTATAAGCTTAGAAAAACTAGGGAACATCTGCCTCATCTCCTTAAATCAAAGATGGACTTAGCAGTGACCAAGCTTCAGGGTTCTTTTTAGAGAGAACAATCTAGCACCACCTACAATTGCCCTTCTTTAATTTGTGCAATTTACCAAGAGACGTATATTATAAAGTTTAATAAAATTGTATGGAAAAAAACTCATGGTGGTAATTGCTATGTTGATTTAAGGGCCTGTAAATGCAATGAAACATAGTTACCATGCATATAAATGCTACTTAATAGCTATTTAACTGGAGATTTTATTCTTATTTTGGGCTTTCTCTGAAATCCCTTGGCTTGTAATTGTAGATATTGCAGATCTTTGATATAGGATATGAATGTAATTGAGAGAGGGGAAGGAGTTGTACAGATTTGAATGTTATGAGCCAGAGAAAACCACTCAAATGCCAGGCCAACATGAAATTGTCCCCAACTTGTTCTAGGAGTATGTTTGGGAAGAAACTCATCTGACCCCTTTTTGTAAGGACTATATATGTTGTATATATGTCCATAAACCAGCATCTTTTTAAAAAAGTCTTTCTTTTCCAAAGATGGGCAGATCCAAAATAGGCCTTAGTTACAAGGTGTTTAAGTTTTGTGCTTGGTGATGTGTCTGGCAGATTGAGGAATCTGTGCGGAGCATGGTAATGCGCTATGGAAGTCGGCTGTGGAAATTACGGGTCCTCCAGGCAGAACTGAAGATCAACATTCGCCTGACACCGACTGGAAAAGCAATTCCCATCCGCCTCTTCCTGACAAACGAGTCTGGCTATTACTTGGACATCAGCCTATACAAGGAAGTGACTGACTCCAGGACAGCACAGGTACGGTAGTCAAGCAGGCTCCTCAGAGATTTGATCTGGTCCTACAGAGAAGCCGTTCGTCCTCGTTATGGAAGACCCAAACTCGCAAATCTCACTGATTCACCCCACAGTTATCCTCTGTGAGCTTGACTAGTGACCTGAATTTGAAAACTTCTTTTGTCTTAAAAGATGTGTCTGTGTTCTCAATCCTGGATGTTATAAAGCACTCAAGCTTTGTCACTTGTTGGTGAGCACTAACCAACTACAGCTAAACCTGACTACAGAGGTCATTCTGCAGTTGAGGGTTTTGTTGTTAGAGGGCTCTTGGGCTACTTCCGCAGTCGAGTCTGGTCTAATGTGTCCTTCCTGTTTTCAGCATAGTTAACCCCCTCGTTGGCAAGCAAAGAAAGGGAAATCGTTGGAAGATGCCACCAACTTCTGTGTTAAAGAAGTAAAATTTCAACGTTGTGTAGTAGCGTGAGCATGATCAAGTGGTGACTTTATCATATTTATCACTTACGTTATTCTGTTTGTATACATTCGCTTTTCCTCAGTAAGTTCAGGGTGTCAATATATCTATATGAGAGCAAAGTGGCAAACTTAAACACGTTTTTAGGTAGAAAAATTAGGAATGTGAAAATACAGAGTGACTCTGTGGACCAGCGGTTCTCAACCTGTGGGTCACGACCCACAGGAACTATATTGAAGGGCCACAGCATTAGGAAGGTTGAGAACCACTGCTGTAGACCAATTCTGTAACAGAGAATTCCCTTTTTTGTTTGTTTTTAGAGAATTCCCTTTTTATCTGTTTTACTACCATAGTTTCTAAATATTTGGGCCATTTCCTATGATACTGGATTGAGGTTAGGTTGGTTCACTGTTGCTCACATCTTTTAAGAACTAGGGTATTATTTTAGGGCTTTGGCCTAAACTTGAGAAGTGAATTTCTTCTGATGAAGGAATGACGTGCTACAGTATACATAAATAAGGGTTTGGTCTATTCCGTGTGTTAGGTCCGGGAAGAGATTATGTGCCTCTTGTTTATCTCTGTCCTTTTAAATCCAGGAATAGAGGTAGGAAAAGATACTTTTTGCTGGTCTTTTGAAGATAAATTTTTAAAATCTCAGTTAGGACAGTTGTCAGAATGACCTTTCATTTTGTGCTTTGATTCCCAATTATATCGCTAAAGAAATCTATCCTCTGAGAACTGAGCAATAAAACAGAGATAGTGCATAAGAGCACGAGTGGTAAGCAAGAGAAAGAGTATTTTTGCCACATTTGATGTTTTTTCAGGACAACCTTAAAGACATTTTCAGTCAAAGCTTTCCATGGGCAGGGATGTTTTTAATTAACTTCTACAGTGGCTTCAAGGCAGGTCTATTCTTGTGAAAAATAAGATGGCCCCTTGAGCTTTTAATGTTTTTGATAAATATGTTTGTTCTTCATAAGTATTTTCTTGGTTTTGTCTTTCTTTTGTTAGAAAGCTCTGGGATTTCCCTCATGCTGGCTAGAGGTGACAGAGGAGCATGAAAGGCACAGATGCCTTCAGTCAGGGGTTAGTACTGTGCCTGTTACAGAATAAGCCCTCGATAAGGATCTGAAAGAATGAAGGAGCCCCTTTTACAAAGGGTCCTGCACATGTAAGAAATGCTGAAGGAGGAAGTCTTGCTTAGGCTCTTCAGTGGAGAGCGTTCAAGAGCCGGTGCTACATGGGAAATACCTATGAGCTCGCCCGAGCTGGGAGCTGGTGAAGGCCCTTTGTGCCTACTTGGTACTTATCTCTTTAGTGAATCACTATATGAATCGAAGATAATACAGAACACATCTGTATTGACCACTTACTGTGTGGCAGGCACTATGGATACAAAGAGACACAGTGATCTCTACTCAAGGAATTCCCATCACAACAGAAGAAGACACAAATGATCTGACATGAGACAGGCTATCCTATGTGTATAGGGTCCTAAGGGGGCAGATTATGTGGGTCAGAAATTGTTTTCCAAGAGAACCGCCTTTGCCAGTTTCTGGTGAAAGGTATGTGATACATAAAATGGGTACATATTTTCATGAACTTATAAAAACGTATTCATTACCATTTTTTAATTACTGTATTATCATAGTAGAACATGGAACTAATTGGAACTAACAGATAGCTGAGAATTGAGAGGCTTCCATTACTATCAACCTCTTTCCCTACTATATCATTTATTCATTCTGCCAAGAAGCATCAAGGCTGATTGGCATGAGTTTCATTTTGTTTCATTTTCCTTGTAGTCTTTGTGGTGTAGGCTGTAAGGAACACTGATGTCAGGCAATCATAGTGGGGAGAAGAGATTTGGGTAATCTCTTAGGTAAGTGACTTGATTTCCAATGTGTAGAATAAGAGAGAAATAACATTTTGAAATCACTTTTATTGAAGTATAATTTACATATAATAAAATGGACTCATCATGTTCTGTGTACAGTTCATCTCATTCTGACAGTTTTTTTTTGTTTGTTTTGCAGTGATACCACCATTTTATTTTATTTTATTTATTTATTTTCTTTTTTTTTTTCATTTCTTTATTTTTTATTGTTGGGGATTCATTGAGGGTACAATAAACCAAGTTACACTGATTGCATTTTTTAGGTAAAGTCCCTCTTACGATCGTGTCTTGGGCCCAAAAGGTGTGGCACACACCAAGGCCCCACTCTCCTCCCTCTTTCCCTCTCTTTGCTCTTCCTTTCTGATTTCATTTCTTTTTTTTTTTTTTTTTTTTTTTTTAAGCAGGAACTCAACTTTATTGCGTCAAGCAGCCGCTTATATAGAGCGTGGGGAAGGGGCGGGGAAAGAAGGCGGGGGATGAGGTGCGTGACAGGGTTGGGCCAATGGCATGGTACCACATTGGCTGCATCTAGGTAGAGTCAGTTTCAGGCCGGGCCTTGCTGAGTCATTGCTACGTGGAAGTAGCT